>PVKM010014538.1:0-28909 GCA_004027735.1 Carollia perspicillata
TTTTCTCTCTTCCCACAGATACCAATGCACAAATTCTCTTTCTCACGGGTATCCTTTCTTTTAAGACAATTTAATACTCACAAAGATTCCCACAGTCTAGTGGCCCATTAGGGCATCCTACAGGATGATTTGGATCTCATTCTCAGCTTAACTGGAAACCTCTGCTAGATTCATAGGTAAAGTGGTTTGAATTACCTATAGGAACTTTTTGGTTGACCATCCCCTACCCTGGCAGCAAATCCATCTATTGGGAAATTCTCATAGGTGTAAATTCTCCTAAGTGTATTTTTTCCCCAGTATATCATTTTCAGGTCTGAGAATTTTAACTTAATTATTCACAAATGGCTGGTTGTATCTGATAAAATTGATTAGAAGAAGGAGCTTGTGGCTGGAAAGGCAAAGGCAGGTGAGTGAAGAGCAGGGACAGGGAGAGAGAGCCTTTTGCAACCTGGCCGTATTAGTTTGCTAGGGCTGTCATAACAAAATCCCACAGACTTAGGGTCTTAAACGTGCAACTTCATTTTCTCACAGTTCCAGAGGCTGAACGTCCAAGTTCAGGGTATCAGCAGGGTTAGTTTCTCTCTTGGCTTGTGGATGGCGTCTTCCTCTACCTTCACATGGTCTTTCCTCTGTGTGTCTGTGTCCCAATCTCCTTTTCTTATAAGAATATCGGTTGCTTTGGATTAGGGCTGACACATTTGACTTCATTTTTACTTAATTCTCAAAAGGCTCTATCTCCAAATACAGTCACATTCAGAGTCACTGGGAGTTAGGACTTAAACATATAAACTTGAGAGAACACAATTCAGCCCATGACTCTGGCCTTGGGGGAGGTGCAGGGAGGTGAAGGCAGTGGAGCAAAGCCCTCACACGAGACCCTGAGGTCTACTGCACTGAGACTTCTGTGGGTCAAGTGGCAGGCTGAGCGTGGTGGAGTGTTCTGCCATCCTCCACTATGACTGCCTTCCAGGTTATCATGGGTGGAACTAAAAGTGCATGACTCTGCGTCCCAAGGAAAGGTTCAGAAAGTCCCTTGTGGAATCAGGAGTTTTTATTAATTAAAGGCTTCCCAAAGAGTTACCATCCTTCCATCCTTGATCAAACAGATGACTGTCTGTGACTGTAGTGAGCCCTGAGGGATGGGCACTGACTGGTGGATATCCACAACTTCAACACTCAAAATGAAAAATGTACAAAGTGTTTGGACAACTAGAGAACATAAAAACTTCTTCATGGCAACAGTATCATTGAAACTATCTGAAAGTTTTTTGTGTTTTTTTAAAAATATTTTTATTGATTATGCTATTATAGTTGTCCCATTCCCCCCCCATTCCCTTCTTCCCTGCATACCACCTCCCACCCACATTCCCTCCCTTTAGTTCATGTCCATGGGTCATACATATAACTTCTTTAGCTTCTCCATTTCCTATACTATTCTTAATACCCCCTGTCTATTATCTACCTACCATCTATGCTACTTATTCTCTGTACCTTTTCTCCCATTCTTCCCCTCCCACTCCCCCACTGATAACCCTACATGTGATCTCCATTTCTGTGATTCTGTTCCTATTCCAGTTGTTTCCTTAGTTTGTTTTACTTTTTAGGATCGGTTGTTGATAGTTGTGAGTTTGTTGTCATTTTACTGTTCATAGTTTTGATTTTCTTTTTCTTAGATAAGTCCCTTTAGCATTTCATATAATAAGGGCTTGGTGACGATGAACTCCTTGAACTTGACCTTATCTGGGAAGCGCTTTGTTTGCCCTTCCATTCTAAACCATAGCTTTGCTGGATGGAGTCATCTTGGATGTAGGTTCTTGCCTTTCATGACTTGGAATACTTTTCAGCCCCTTCTTACTTTCAAGGTTCCTTTTGAGAAATCAGCTGATAGTCTAATGGGAACTCCTTTGTAGGTAACTCTCTCCTTTTCTCTCGCTGCTTTTAAGATTCTCTCCTTATCTTTACTCTTGGGTAATTTAATAATGATGTGCCTTGGTGTGTGCTTCCTTGGGTCCAATTTCTTTGGGACTCTCTGAGCTTCCTGGACTTCCTGGATTGGGGAAGTTCTCCTTCATTATTTGTTCAAATAAGTTTTAAATTTCTTGCTCTTCCTCTTCTCCTTCTGGCACCCCTATGATTCAGGTGTTGGAATGTTTAAAGTTGTCCTGGAGGTTCCTAAGCCTCTCCTCATTTTTTCGGATTTTTGTTTCTTCATTCTGTTGCAGTTGAATGTTTATATTCTGCTTTTGCTCCAAATTGTTGATCTGAGTCCCAGTTTCCTTCCCTTCACTGTTTGTTCCTTGTACATTTTCCTTCACTTCACTTTTCATAGACTTCACTTTTTCCTGTATTTTGCAACCATACTCAGCCAATTCTGTGAGCATCCTGATCACCAGTGTTTTGAACTATGTGTCTGATCAGTTGGCTATCTCTTCATTACTTAGTTGTAATTTTTCTGGAGGTTTGATCTGTTGTTTCATTTGGGCCATTTTTTTTGTCTCAGTGCACCTATTAAGTAGTAAGGGACAGAGCCTTAGGTGTTCACCAGGCCAGGGTAATCCACATAGCTGCTTTGTGCCACTGTATGTAGGGGAGGTATCTGAGAAGGAATGATGCTGCTTGCTCAGCTGTCTCCCGGCTTTCAGTCACTTCCTCTACTATCCACAAGCAAATTGGGCCCTTCTGGTGCTGATTCCTGGGTTGGTGGTTTTGTGTATGTTTTAGGGCCCTGTGGGTCTCTCCAATGTACTCTCCTATGAGTCTGGGAGTTTCTCCTGCCACATCAACCCCCACAGATTTTTACAGTCAGAGGTTTTGAGGCTTTATTTCCCCACAATAAAACCTTAGGTTGTGTGGTCTGTTTCGATCCCCAGTTGTTCTTCCTGGTTTATCTCCACTTAAATGTGGGATTGCCCAGTCTGCCTGCCACCTCCTTGCCGCAAGTCCTTTCTGCCTGGTTGCTGTCTCTACCCCTCCTACCGGTCTGGATGAATGTTTCTTCCTTAACTCCTTGGTTGTAGGACTTCCATACAGTTCGATTTTCTGTCAGTTATGGTTGTTCTTTTGTTTTTGTTTTTAAATTTGTTATCATTCTTTTGGTTGTGCAAAGAGGCACAGTGTGTCTACCCATGCCTCCATCATGGCCAGAAGTACTATGAAGCGTTTGAAGTGGGTGAGCAATGGTAAATGCGAATTGTACTTGGACCATATTCTCATTTAAGGACTGATAAATGACAACCCTAACCTATGACTTTATTATGATCTATTTATTGTTTTATTTTACTTTAAAAATTGTATAAAGGTAAATAGGTTTATTTGGCACTCAAGTCCTAAATTCTGTTTTCTCTCTGAAGACCTTAGTTCCAAAATGGCACATGCTTGTGTGTAGCTGTGGCTGGGACTGGAATATGTGCTACATTTGAGACCCAAGTTTAAGATAGTATTTGGAGGAAAGTCACAGACTTGGGATATGTGGTCTCTTTCCTGGTTTATGGCCCAGCTCTTAGGTACACATATTTCACTTTAATTTTAGGATCGATGTAAAAATATCTTCCAACCACACTGAGTACTTTGAAGGAATAGACTAGTATCACTATCAGCACTAGTGAAACATTTGGAATGATATGTTGCTACCATGGCCCTGGTATACCAATCCAGTACTTACTCATCCCTCAGTCATTTAATAAATTTTTATTAAGTACCTCCTATATACCAGGCACTGCGTCCCCAGCCATGAACAGATAAGCCTCTCTCCTCAGGGATTTATAGTGTTAAGTGCCCAGGGTGACATAATAGAGAGGGGAGGTGACAGGGAAAACAGTATGAGATGAGATAGAGAAGTGAGCAGCAACCAAATCGTGCAATGGGAAGCCCAGAATGACTTAACACATAAGAGAGAGAAGTTTCGATTTCTATTTTCAAAAATCTCATGGACTGCTGTGTGGACCAATGTTGAGTGGAGGAGTCAGTTCGGAGGCTGCAGTGGTCTTGCAGAGAGATAATAAAGTCGAATAGAGAGGGGGAGGTGGTACAACTGAGAGGCAGACAGCTGATACAGGAGGATGGGTATGGCATCAAATTAAGAATGTTGTCCACAGGCAGGCAGAATTGCTTGGAAAAGACAAGACTGAACCAGGCACACGGCTTACACTTAATAGGTAAAACTTATTTCAGGCTATTAAGGATCTCCTTATAGGAATGGTTATTTTGTTCTGAAAAGGGTTACAAAGAGAATGGGCATATCTTTCATGAGGGCACCAGGAGAGGGGCTAGAAAGTCAGTTATGTGCTGAACAGTTTAGAGTGGGCCTGTGCAGAGGAAGGAGCTAGAACAGAAGACCTGAAGTTGCCCTAGGCATTCATTCCAATCTGTGGTGTTCCATGTGTATGCTGGCTGAGCTCCTTCCCATATGACAGCCACTAGCCACATGTGGCCATTCAAATCTAAAATTATTAAGTTAAATGTAAAATCCAGTTTTTCAGTCAAACTAGCCACATTTCAAACCCTTGTGTGCCACAGGTGGCTAATGGTTACTCATTGTTTAGCAAAGTCATACATTTCCCTCATTGTAAGTTCTATTTGACAGTGCTGCTATAGAAAGTTCTCATTCCCTTGGATAAAATTTGTGGGGGAGATATTTCTAGGTACTGCCTGTTAATCCCGGCTTCATCCTGCCAGTCCTTTGTTGCTGACCCTTTTGTTTTGGGTGCTGGTGTGGTCTAAATTCATATGTTGAAATCCCACCCCTGAAGGTGACAGTATTGAGGTAGGGTTTGGGGTGATTAGGTCATGAGGATTCCCTAGTCCCTTTCACCATGTGAGGACACAGCAAAAAGTGGCCCTCTATGAACCAGGAAGTGGAATCTCACATGAAACATCACATCTACCAGGGCCTTGATCTTGGACTTCCAACTTCCAGAACTGAGAAAAAAATTCCTATTGTATATAAGCCATCCAGCATGTGGTATTTGTTACAGCAGTCTGTATGAACTCATACAGGTGTCTTGCCTGCCTCTTAAACTGCCCACTCTCCACTAATTTCAGGGCCTGGCTTGCCTTCACCAGGGATGTGGGCCCCGGGTCTTCTTTACTCCAAGCCTCACACACCAGCCCTTATCTCCTCCCAGGCCCGGAGTTAGCTCTTTCAGCACCTGGGTCTCAGCTGTGGGCCTCATTTGCTAAGTCTAGCAGGCTGTGTATTCCACCAGAGGCTGTGGCCAGGAGGTAGAGAGCCCGGACTGATAGTGGGAATGACATACTGAGGCTCAGTCTCCAGGGACCCTGGCTGGGTTTCTTAAGGGTGAGTATTGACATGCTCGTTGAAAGCAGTGGCAAATAGAGGGAAATCAAGGAGGAGAAAACATCATTCCTTAGGTTGTAAAGAAGTTAGGGCCTCGGAAGAGAAACAAATAAAAGAAAAGGTGCAAGAATTTTGTGCTTTTCCTGTTCTTCAGAGAGCAGGTTTCATATATATTTCAACACCCGGAGTCCTCAAGAATGGAGCAGACGTGCACGTGCCGGCAGAACTAAAACACAGCTGGTCGGTCTAATTTTAGGCCCCTAAGCATTGGCAGTGTCCCTCTATCCACCGAGCACTGTCTGATGGCTCAGAGTCCGTGCCAAGAGCTGAACTCACTGACAGTCCCATGTGCAAGTAGGGGGAGTGCCCCTTTCTGAGCCTGAGTTCCCCAGGAGGGCACAAGAGGCTGTGCCTGCTCAAGTGTGACCAACCACTCAGGGCCAGGGGGAAAGACAGCTCTTCTCATAGGTCTGTGCCTGGGCCTCAATTTGTTTTGGACTCCTCTGAGAAAGCAGTCTGGAAGGCATTTTGAGGAAAAAAAATGATAATACCAGGCTTGTCTGGTGGGCTGAATGAGGACATTCAGAGAGATAATGTTTGCCTGGAATAATGGTTCTATGGAACTTTATTCTTCCTTTTGTCTAAATAATTAGAGAAACAGGGGCCTAGCTGACAGAAGATTCTGGAATCATGCTTCTTGTATTTAAATCTCGTTCTGTCATTATATTAGTTATATGCTTTTGGGTGAGTTACTTAACATCTCAGGGTCTTAGTTTCTTCATTTGTAAAATGATGCTAATAATAGTATCTACCCTATAGTACAACCTCGAAGGGTTATTGTGGAGGGTGAATGAGATGAAGCATGTGACATTAGAATTCTGTCTGGCAGGTAGCAAACATTAACTAATTGTTAGCTATTGTAATTAACTGATTATTCTGATTTGAGACACTTGGCATTGATAATGTAATGAGACAGCAGAGGATAGTGGTGAAATGTTTGCTGGGATCAAAGCCCTGTTCTACCACTAACTGGTTCTGTGAACCTGAGCAAGTCAGCTAAGCTCTCTGTGTCTAAGTATTTTCACTGACAAAATGAAGTTAATAATATGGGCATATTAATAGCACCTTCTCCAGACAACAGTTAGGAAGATTAAAGGAACTAATATATGTGAAACTCTCAGAAGAATGTCTGGTATTACAGGGTAGAAACTTGATAAGAGCTAGCTGCTATTTATTATTATTATTATTATTATTATTATTATTATTATATAGATTCTCAACTTTCAAAGGCAAAGAACGCAGTAAAGCTTGCTGAAGGTTGCAATGAGACTAAGCCTCATTTACTCTTGCTTTGATGAATCAGAGGGAACTGTGGGGATCTCAATTCAGTTCATCAGCAAATATTTGTAGAACACTTTCGATGTGTCCAGAACTAGTTCTTGTTGTAAACACCCAATAGCATTGTGCTGGCGAATTGCTGGGTAATGAAGTTTTTGATGTTGCTACCAACAGAGTCTAATCTAGTCCTGTATTGTCTGCCAACACAAAGCATTCCCGACGTTATAAGTATCATGTCGTCTCTGAAACAATGCCAGTCTCAAAACCATGAATGAAAGCAGGAAGACCTTGTCTTATACCTTTGAACATCCCTAGTGTGATTCCAAGTACAGCCAAGGCCCAGCATGAGGAGACAGAGTCGAGGCCTTGTGGCATTCCTTGGCTCTTCTTCTCCTGCCCCCATGCCTTTTTCGGTCACATTGCTGGCCTGTTGTATGGCAGAGATGATGAAAGGAAGGCAGGAGACTGAAGGGACTAATGATGATGGTGACCCTCACCCTCCGGTGTCATCTCTAAGGGTCTGTCTTTCCTCAGGAAGCCTCCTCGATGTCAGGTAATGCAGCAATAAGACAGAAGAGGCCATGAAGGGCCCCTCCTCCTTCAGTATGTACAGCTGCCTCACCCTTCCCTGTGCTATGCTGGAGCCTGGCTAAGGCTAGTGATATGTTTATGAGTCATGAAATCTCCTTTGCATGGGCCCATAATAACTACTCTGTGAAGAAGTGAAAGCTGAAGGTGAGAACACGTGTGTGTATTCTCTGCAGGGTCCTTGTTGGCTTCTGGCTACCTGGTCGCACGTACACACCTTTCTTCTTTTCAGCTCTCTCCTGCCTCTGGGAACAGCACTCCCTGTGGGGAGGATCTGCAACTTGGCTCCATCACCTGAGCAGATGCCTGAGGGAGAGGAGAATGAGAAGGGAGGCTTGCCAGGTAAACAGTAAGAATGAGTGGAGATGTTGGTTCTTCTGATGCAAATAAGACCCCGGAGAACCCTGTCTCAGTCCTCTCTCTGTTTTTTTATTGCTCTGGAGAGATTTCAGCCTGACTCCCCAGAAAGGCCAGCCCCACTTGGTAGATCTGTGAGCCTCAGGTCCAAAGAGCAAGACTGAGCAGCCAGAAAGTGGTCCTCAGGCACAGAGACCTGTTAGAGTCTCAAGCCCATCCTCTGCGGGAGTCAGGGAAAACAAGGGAATGGGATCTCCCTTTCTGACTCAGAATGGAAAAGGAAGGCCATTCTCAGACTCGGGAATGACACAGAAGCAGCATCCCTCCTGTTTTCTTTTTTGGTTGCTTTCAATTTGAGTCAATTAGACAGAAAATAAGATTGCAAAACCTACAGCCGAACATGCCTGGGGTTCTTATTTATTTATTTATTTGCCTTTTTTATTTCCTTTTCCCCATCCCCCCACCCCCGGAACCTTGTTCTTGAAACTTGTCTGGTTCAACATTTCACCAGCTTGGTTAAAGTATCTTGTAAGGAAATCATTTATAATAAAGCTGGGATGCTTGGGTTTATCATTTCTAAGTGTGGGTCAGGGTTTAGTTCACTATGTTAAACTCTCCATGCTGCATGTGATTTGTCAAGCTTTGTCAGGAACAAAAAGTTCCGGGATGTGCAAAGCAGGACTGCTTGGTTTCCATGGAGATACTGCTAGTTAGGCTATGGAAATCCTGAAAAGGCCAGAGGATGAGTGACAATACAAGGATTTAGCGGCTGATCTGACGAGCCAGACTGAATTAATGAGATATTTCACAGAGAGTTATTAGCAAGGCTAGCATCGGATGGCTCTCAGGCCCTCGTTTTCTGAGCTGCAATCTTGGAAAACAGAAATGGAAAGATTTAATTGCTGTTTTTTAAACCCTTGAAGATTATTTTAACCTATAACATTTTAAGGTTGTAATAAAAAAGGGTGTTTTTTTTTCATCACTCAGTTACTGTTATTACTGTGTTTTTTGGTGGCAGTTGCCCTTTATCTGCATGGAAATAGGAAATTCAATAGTACTTATTATATTGAGCAGTTAATTCCCACACACTGTGAACACATTACTGTTCAAAGTAGGTTATCTGGAGTTGCATTTAGAGCTGAGGGAGAGATACCATGTCACTGGCTTTATATCTCCCAGGGCTATATTAATTATTTATTATAGACTGCTGATGTAAACTGTTAGCTCTGGCAGGCCACAATTTGTACACGTATCTACCTAGCAATCGAGTTTTTGGAGTTTGAATGTGAATTTCTGAAAAGGAACAATTGGTGTGGTTTAATCCCGTGTGCTGCTGGTACACTTAACACCAACAGGAAAGAAGCTTGGAGAGGACCTCTCCTGGCCGTCATTAGGTGGCGGTTTCATCTGACGTTTGGGAGCCACACTGTCCTCCCTCTCTTCCTTTGGAAAGGACTGAGTGTAGAAATTACGTGTGTGATGAGCCGGGTTGCCTTTTCGTTTCCAACACGTTCCCTGCACCAGCTCTCTGTAAAGTGTCGGTCTCTGCCACCTCTTGAAATCAGACAGCCTGGTGCAGGGAAGCCGCAGGCCCGGCGCTGCTCTTTCCTGCTGTTCTGCGGAAGGGCACATGCCCATATGTTTCTGGGAGATGGAAAACCATCCTGTTGCTGCTGAGTAATCACAACAAAAGCACATGCAGCCGCATTCCCCAGATTCCTGTACAGTAGACTAATCCACTTAATCCCACTGTTAGCTTCCCCAGCTGAGAATTTCACAGTCTCTTTTGATTTAGTGGTTTGTAAAATCTGTGATGAAGTGCCTTGGCCCTCCCATCACTGTCTCTCTGCTCTAAATGATTCTGTGAGGAAGAAACCAGGGAAGCTGAAACAGGGGTCATCGTGCCCTCTTCCCTCCCTATCCGGTTTTTCTTCATTATTGCTCCTTTTGAATTTTAAGCTCCTTTTTTATTGACTCTCCTATCCTATGACAGCATTATGTTTTAAATTATCAAATGGGCAATCTGCAGAATCCTCCCTGCTTAGGTAGATCTCAAATTTAACTCTGTTTGGATTTGTATGTTACCAGTTTCAATTAGCATCTAAGAATCACCACTCTGGGTGTCTTTAGGGGTGATGAGGTCAGACAGAGTTGGCCTTGAGACCTGGTTCTGTCATTTGTTAGCTGTGTGGTTGTGTGCAAGTCACTTAACCTCTCTGGTTTTAATTTCCTCAGCTGAAAGTGAAGATTAAATGCCAGAGCATATACAAAGAACCTATGTACCTAAACATGGTAAATACTCAGCAAATTATGGCAGTAATAGCTATCATTCATATAAGTGCACTTATTTTGCACAGCAATGATTTGTTTGGAGGGCATTTTATTAAGTCCTTGGATGTGTCTTTTTCTGGTATGTCTATTTAGAGTAAGCTTCTTGAAGTTAAGAGATCAACTACTATATCTATTTTTGTAATTGATAATTGCATTCAGTTTGTATTGTTGTCTGCCTGATTCTCAGCCTCTTAAAAATGTTGATCAAAACATTTGGTGAGATTTACCGTGGATCAAGTAATATAAAGTATAGAAATAATAGATATTCAGTTGAAAAGCTGTCAGGTTTTTTTTTTTTTTTTTGGTTCTTTCTGAAATTTTAAGCCAATAATAGGAAAACAATTAAATTTGTGTCCATCCAAAAGGAGAAATTCAAAACGTAAAAAAAAATAATAAAAACAAATAAAAAGGGTTTTTGTTGTTGTTTATTTGTTTTGGGGGGTGTTTTTCTCGTGGAATTCTCCTTGGAGACCTTTCAGACAAATTAAAACGTTTCTACTGCCACTGGGAGAGGGTATCTCTTCATTTTTCCATATCTTCCATGAAGGGGAATTTGGAGATTTTTTCTATTGACTCTGATGAGTATAAACAGTCCTATCACAAGCATAGCTTTGTTCAAACTCACTCCAATTCTACAAATAAAACCCCACCCTCTCATCAAGGCTGGTTGGTGCAAAGGGAAAAACTTCACTTTGCTACCTGGGAGTAGGAAACAGAACAGTTCTTCATTCTTTAAAATCAAATTACATGTGGCACCAGGCTCCCACTATATGACTGGAGGGAGATCCAGGACCATCCAATACAGGTCTGCTGCGTTCTGGGCTCCATTGCTAAATTACTGCCAGATCTTGGCAAGTCGCTGAGTGCTTCAGCCTCTTCATTAGTAATATGAGGACATCAGTGCCTCTCTCATCTATGGAAGGTTCTTGTGGGAGATTAAATGAAACCACATGCATAAGTGCTTAGAACAATGCCTGTCTCACATCAAGTATTCAGAAAGTATCATTCTGATAGTAACTTTGATGATTATTATTATAAATTGAGAATCTTATGTGATACCAGCAATGGGGCAGCAGCCTGATTCTCAGTCTGCAACTGTGACCCTCCCTGGTCAACTCACTTCTTCTGCTCCTTGATGCTCTATCCTGTGCTGGTCCTCTGTTACCAGTTGTGCACCTACATGTGCTCTGGGTATGTTACAGAGTGGTCTCCTAAGCCAAACTCAGTACGGATGGACCTTCATCTGGAACTGTGCTTTAATAATACAGTTTCCCCAAATCCACAGGCCATGCCCACCAGAGGACTAGCTGCCTCCCCATGGCAGAATGGAGGCGGAGTCTTCTCTACCCATCTGACTACCTGGTTTCAGAGTCTTCTCCCTACAATGGACCAATGGCATTCTGGGCAACCCAGTTCTGCAGTTCTGTAGTTGTAGGGCCAGAATCTTTACGCAAAAGTCTATTAACTGTCCCATGGAATAAAAGACATTCTACCTGCAGGATGGAAAACTCGCCCCTCACCACTCTCTCAAGGTATGTATGATGTGGTATGAGTGTGACATTGGGTTAAAGGAAAAGTACCTTTTGTTCTGTTGGGATTATGTTGAGCCAATACCAGAAATTAGAACACAGCTAATTTCCCGTTCAGATTTCATGTTGGCTTACAGGCAGGTTTTGGACTCTGAGGGTTTGGCACTTTCACCCCTGTGTAGCCTGGCTGGCAGTGTTCTGGGGGCCTAGGCTGCAGGAGCAGTACGTTTAGCCCAGGCTGAGTTGCTGGGCCCTTTGGGCAGATGCTTGAAGCAGAGTCTTGAGGTGTTAGTGGGTCAGAACTAAATATCTGGAGCAGAGATGGCATATTATGTCCAGAGCAGCTGAAACAAGATAGAAAGGCAATGGATTAGTGGCTATTGTGGAGCCAGGGCATGAGGGGATTCCAAGAGGACAGAAGGAAGGAAGGCATATCTGGAGGCATTTTTACTTATTGGCTATAGCTTTTTTAACTTCCCATAAATGTCACTTATTTCCATTCTATGGTAGAATTATTTTTTTCTGGTGGCCTATATCTTTCCTTCTTTTTATTCCCTTGTACCTGGTATATTTGTACAAGTATCCCAGGCCAGTTATGGCAGCCAGCCCATTCATTAACTGTGAACCTCTCCAAGAATATCCCAAGGCCCCACTTCTTCATTTAGTACCTTTGCCCTGGCACTAGATTGAGAAGACAAGAACTGCCATCTATTGATCATCTCCTATAGGACAAAACCACATCTAAGTGTGTTACCTAATTTAGAATCTGGTTCTAATTCCAGCTTTTCCACTTTAAGCTGTATGACCTTAAGTAAGTCAGTCAACCTCTGAAGGATTCATCTTATTTGTTAAAAAAAGAATAATGATTGTTTTTGCTACTATCAAGCTTTGGCTCATATTATCTTCATCTTCTCCTTACAAGCTAATTTTCTGACTTCATAGTTTTACTTTCCATTTTTTTCTCTGCTAGACAAAAAAATAAATGGAAAAGCAATCTTTAGATAAACTAATAAATGCTACTAAGAAATGATAGTTATTTAAGGAGCTTTGGTTCTCGCAAAGGGATTTGAGTTTTTTAAGTAAATTCCATTTTTTTGTTTTAAAAATATTGAGAGTCAAATGCTGGTGATATTAAGTTATTCTTGTGGATTGAATATTTCAACCTGGAATTTCCTAAAGTATTAACCATGAAAAAGAGTTTCACACAGTCAAATAAATTTTAAAAATACAACATATTATTTTCTCCTTCTGCTCAAAATGGAGCAAAGGGATCTAAAATTACCCTTTTTTATGAAAAAACAACAATGTATACAAAGTATACAAAACAACGATTTTTCAAGACTGCTCATCAGGCAACAAAAGACAAGGATCCTAGAGAGACAGGAAATAAAAGTGAGTCGTATGAGTGCATTAGCTTACTGTCTTGGGAAAACTTCTGGGCTGCAGAGTAGGGAAGGGCAATGCAGGCAGAACTGAGGAGATGAGGCTCAAAAATGAACAAGGAAGCTCATGATGGTCAGCATTGATGGAACAGCATAGTAGAGAGAAGAAAGTCGAATGGGGAGAAAACACTAGAGAGCTGCAAAGGTTTCTATGAGTTTACAGCAGAGTGCAGAACAATGCATGCATGTGAGGAAACTACCAATATTGGGATTGGGGGATACCATCTGAAAGAGTAAGAGAACAGTGCCTGGCACTAGAACAAAGCTGGGAATAGCAACTGTCCCCATAGGCCAAATTGTAAAAACCAATAATCTATAAGACCATTGGGTAGTATACTCAGGAATGTTGTACCTCTGCAGTGCGGACTAATTAGCCTTAGATAGAGCATGGTTATGGATCTCCCTAACAAATTATGAAAATTACATATGAAAGGCTCAAATTGTTTGCAAAAACTGCATTGCAGAACAAAGCTAAGTATTATTATTTTTTACATAAATACAAACATACCCATTGCCCAAAAAGGTAAGATACACAATGTCTAACATCCAAACAAAAATTGTCAGGCACTCACCCTGGCCTGGTGTCTTGGGTGGTTGGAGCATTTTCCCAGACACCAAAAGTTTGTGGGTTTGATTTCTAGTCAGGGCCCATACCTAGGTTGCAAGTTTGATCCCAGTCAGGGAACATACAGGAGAGTATCAATCGATGTTTCTCTCTCACATTCACATTTCTCTCTCTCTCTTCCTCTTTCTCTCTCTCTCTCCTTTCCCTTCTCTATAAAATCAATGAACATATTCTTGGGTGAGGATTTTTTAGAAAAATTATCAGGCATTCAAAGAACAGTAAAACATGAAATATAGTGAAGAGAATAATCAGTTCAAATCAATTCAGAGCTGACAAAAATGTTAGAATTAGCCAACAAGGACATGAAAACAGTTGTTTGTTAGTATGGTATACTACATGTTCAAGTAGTGAAGTAAAGACATGAATATATATTTTAAAGGACCAAATTAAACTTCTGGAAATAAAAACTACAATCTCTGAGATGAAATAATTTGTTATATAAGATTAATAACAAATTGGACATGATAGAAGAGAGATTATTTAACTTGAAGACCTAGCAATAGAAAATATTAAAAATGAAGCTCAGAAAAAGTAATCCAAATAACTGATAAAAGCAGCAGTGAACTGTGAAACAATTACACACAGTACAAATGTATAATCATAAAATATTTAAAGGCATCCTGATTGAAAATTCTTCAAAATGATTTTTCAGTGCAGAATAAATACCCCTCCATGAATAAATAAATAATAAATAAATAAAAACTCACGTGACTAGAATAAACTCTGGGAAATCAAAGACAAAGAAAAAAACCTTAAAAGCAGCCAGAAGAAAAAAAGACACATTACATTTGTGAAAACAATAATAACACTGACAATAGAAATCATGGAAAGCAGAAGAATGACATAATTAAAGTATTAAAGAAACAAACAAATGAGGAAGTAAATAACTGCCCATCTAGAATTTTATACTCAAAAACAATATTCTTCTAAATAAAGGCATAATAAAAAATTTTCAGCTAAACAAAATTTAGATAACTTGTTGGAAGGACCACACAAATAAAATACTGATAGAGACCTCCAGGTGGAAGAAAAATAATTCTAGGAAGAAGCGCCGTAAAGTAGATATGGAATGAAAAGCACCGGGGGAGGATAATCTATGGGAAAATGTATATCAACATTGTCTCATTTAAACAAAAATAATAATGTCTTGTGGTGTTTTTAATACATGTGGAATTAGAAAACATAGAAGCAATACCACAAAAGGCTCTATAAGTAAAAATAGTGAGCGTTCTAAATCTAAGAAGTGGTTAAAAAAAAAAAAAGATGAGAATTACTCCAATAAATCAAACTTGCATATTTCAATCTCTAGAACAATTATCCAAGTAATAATATAAAAAGGTATAACTAAAAAGTTAATAGGATGAAAATGGAATAAAATATATTTAATAAATACTAAAGAAAGCTAGAGATCAGAGAAACAGGAAATAATGAGCAGACTGGGCAGAAAAAAGATGAATAACTGCTGCAGGTAAATATAAACCTACATATGTCAATAATTATGTTAAATGCAAATAAACTATTACATTTAAAACAAAAAAAATGGTCAGAGAACGTTTTTAAAAAGAATAACTTTATTCTTACAAAGACATAACTTAAATGTAAGACATGGAAAATTGAAAGTCTGCACCGTTACAACCACTAACCAGGTGGGAGCTGGTAGAGCTCTACTGTCAGGAGAAGCAAAGGGGACTTGTCTAAAGAAGGAATACCACGAAGGCCAAGATAAAATTCTTGCTGATGAAGCAAACAAATTCAGTTGACAAAAACAGGGTAAATTCTACAGGAAGATATAACAGTACAAAATTCACATGCACTTAAAAAGTAACTTTAAAAATATAAATCAAAAGTTGACAGAACCGAAAGGAGAACAGACAAATGTACAAAAGCAGAATTCTTTTTTAATTCTACATATATTTTACACACCACAAGAGATGGTTAAACAATTAGATACATAAAATATTTGAGTAATACTTCTAACAAACTTCATCTCATTAACATGTATTGAAAAATTACACCTTCAAACTGCAGACTTTTAAAGTGCCTATAGAATATTTTACCATAATTAATGCATACTGGGCCATAAAGCAAGTCTCAACAAATTTCAAGGAATGAAAATCAGAGTATATACTCATAGCACAGTAGAATTACTAGAAACCAGTAAAAAAATCATATATAAATATCTTCAAAAGTTTAAAAATTAAGCAATGCACTTCTAAGTAAACAAAGAGTCAAAAAAGAAATCTCAAATTAGTAAGTACTTTTAATGAAACAAAGATGCAAATACTATAAGGAGAGGCAAAAGTAGGTTTACAGTTGTTTGTATGGAAAATGACACAATAATTAGCAAATAATAATATAAGCATGAACTCTTGTGTTTTGTTTATGAAGAACTGTAAACCTACTTTTGCCCCATGCTGTATATATCAAAACTTGTGCTATATGACTAAAATAGTGCCAAGGTGGACATGTATAGTTTCAAACACATATACAGGAAAAGAAGAAAACTTGAGATTAACTACTTAATCATCCATTTTAAGCTAGAAAAAATTGCATTCAGAGAAAACTGGAAAAATATAATAATAAAATCAAACAGAAATCAATGAAGCAGAAAACAGACAAAAGTAGAGAAAACCAAAGTTGCTTTTTTAGACTGTTAAAGAGGATAAGCCCTAATAAACCTAATGAGAGAGAGGGAAGGAATTCTCAAGAGATTTTTCATACAGAGAATGAAAAATGGAAAGCCACTACAGCTCAAACAAGTTTTTAAAATAAATGGTGAAGGAATTTATGCCACTAAATTTGAAAATTTAGACATACAAAAACCCCTCAAAAATGCAACTTACAAAATCGACAGGAAAAAATAGGAAAAAAAAGATGAACAAGCCTATGTTCATCAAAGAAATCAAAATCAAAATGAAAAGTTTTCTCTCTGTGATAATTCCAGGGCCAGATAAGTTCAACATGAACTCATAGAACTCATATGTTTAAGAAAAAAAAAATAACACTAATTCTCCCAGTGTACAGATATAAAGGATGTATTTTCTATCTCATTTCATAAGATTAGCATAACTTTGATATAAAAACTTGACAAGAATATTACAAGAAAAAAATTACAGGATAATTTCTCTCATAAACCTAGGCAAAAAAAGCTATAAGATAGTAACAAACTGAATACTTCAATGTATAAAAAGATAATACATCATGACCAAATTGGCTTTATTCAAAGTGCACAAAATTGGCTTAACATTTCAAAATCAATTAGTGAAATTCCCCACATTAACAGATGAAGTCAAAACATTGTATAATCATTTTCATTGATGCATTAAAATCATTTGAGAAAATTTAACTCTTCATGATTTTTAAAACTCTTAGTACATTTGGAATTAAAAGAACTTGTTTGAGCTGTAAAAGGGTGTATACCAAATACCCATGGTAAGTATCATACTTAATGGCAGAGTATTGAAATCTTTCCTTCTGATTTTGAGAATAAGACAAGAATTTCAGCTATCACCATTTCTATTCAACACTATTGGAGGGTCTACTGCAATAAGTAATGAATAAACATTAAAGTTATAAGGATTGGAAAAGCATATTAAAATTATTGTTTTATACAGAAAACATGCTTGCATATATACAAAATAAAAAGTCTTTTAATAACTTATGATATCTAATAAGTGAATTTATCAAGGCCATTGGATATAAGGTCAGGATACGAAAGTCATTTGTATTCTTGGATCAGTAGAAATAATTAGAAGACAAAATTTTGAAATGATACCCTTTACCTATAGATAGTTTCTGAAAACCACTACTGAGACAACTATAAAACTTTACTACAGGAAGTTAAAACAGACCTAAGTAAATAGAGGGCTATACCGTGTTCATTGACTAAAAGAGTTAATGTTGGCAAAGATGTCATTTTCTATGTATAGTCCATGGAACCCCAATCAAAACCCCAGCAGGGTGCAGAAATTTACAATCTAATTATACAATTTAAATGGAAATGCAAAGGACAAAAATTGGCCAAGACAATATTGAAGAAACATAGTTAAAATGAAACACCATAAAACTACAGCAATTAAAATAGTGTGGTATTGGTGATCATTAGAACACAATGAAAAGTTCAGAAGTGTACCAACCCAGTGTAATCATTTGATTTTCAACAAAGCTGACCCTGCGATGCAGAGCTGAAAAGAAATTCTTTTGGATAAATGGCACTGGAATAATATGGGTAAAAAAAAAAAGCAATTTTAACCCATATATTGTACTATCTATGAAAATCTATTTTAAATCGATTGTAGATCTAAATGTTAAACATAAAATAATAAGAATTCTAGAAGGTAAAATAAGAGACTATTTTCATAATCTTGGGGTAGGCAAAGATTTTATTAATAGGACATAGGAAATACTAACCACAAAGGAAAAAGTTGTTAAATTAGTCTTCATAAAATATGAAAACTTCTATTCGTCCAGACACTTTTAAGAGAATAAAAAGGCAAGTTATAGACTGGGAGAAGATATTTGCAATACATAAATCACACAAAGAATTTTTACCCAGGATATATAAACAACACTTTAAATCTAATTTTTTAAAAAAGACACTGGTTACCAAACAATAAATGAACAAAAAAGCTGAGGTAGTACTTTGCAGAATTGCCTGCAAATCTATACAAGAAGTACTTTGCAGTACTTTGCCTGACACATATATAACTAAAATTTGCTCAAAATCATTAGGAATCTGAGAAATAAAATTTTTAAAAAACAATAAAGAGCTACTACATACTAATCAGAAAAGCTAAAATTTTATAAATGAACAAAACAAATGGAAACAAGTATTTGGAGGATATGGAGAAATGGAAACTTCATATACAGTGAGTGGGAGCTTCAGTGTATTCAAATGCCTTGGAAAACTGGCATCATTTGCTAAAGATGAACCTACATCAACCCTGTAGCTCAGCAATTCCATTTAAAAGTATATATCCAATAGACATCAGTGTGCCACATGATATGTGGTATGTGCAAACATGTTCACAGCAGTATTATTTGTAAAAATCCCAAACTAAAAAAAAAATTCCAAATGCTTATCTAGAGTACAAGGGACATGCTTATATGGCATATTACCACAATAAATATTCATATTATACAGCAATGAAAAAGGGCAAACTCTTCCATGCAACACCATGGATGCATCTCCATCCATTTAGATACAAATGACATTGAGGGGAAAATACAGTACTTCTACATGATATCATTTATATGAAATTCAAAAATAAGAAATAATGGCCCATGATGACTCAAGTCAGAAGAACACTTACCTTGAGCAGAGAGGTAGTTAGTAACCAGGAGTTATTAGATGGTTTTTGTATGTTAATAATGTTCTGTATCTTTACCTGGGTAGTGAATCCATGGGTGTAAAAATTTGTAGAACAGTTATTACATAGAGAAAACATTTAAAATCTAATTCAGGAATTTTGCTTGTGGATCTCATTTTCATGGTTGGCAGAATGGCTAAAAAGTTTGATATGGCCCAACTATTTATTACATGTTCTTCTGCATGTAAGATGATACTATTCTGAGATGGGAATTTAAACCCTATTTCTGTTTGCAACTCTTTTTAAAACTAACCTGCTCCAACTACCACAGCTATACACAGGCAAGTTTTTGCATTAATTTTGGTCCAGGCATTCTTTTGCCTAGCTTTAGCAGCTTGAGGCTGTCAACAAACACTAATAAAATACAACATGAGGACCAGCTTAAAAGTGCCACTTCTCTCTTCTATAGCTTGGCACTGGGAAAGAGCTACCTCTCTCAACACATATCTCCCTGGTGAAGGGGGAAAGGAAGTCACCAGTAGTATTTCTGGCTTTTATGGCACTCTGTTCCAACTTATAATAATAAAAGCTAATCTTTATTGCATTCACCTATGCACCTGTTTTGAAACGTATTAACTTTTTTTGATAACATAAACACTGTATGAGGTAGTGTTATGGGCTGCATGTTTGTGTCCCCACTCAATTCATGTGTTAAAACCCTAACCCCCAGTATGATAGTATTAGGAGGTGGGGAGTGTTTGGGAGGTGATTAGGTCATGAAGCTGGAGCCCTCTTGATGGGATAAATGCCCTTGTAAAGGAGACCCCAGAGAGCTTGTTCTCTCTCTTTCTCTGCTCTCGGCCATGAGAGAACAGAGCGAGAAGGGGTCCCTGTCTGTAAATCAGCAAGCCTCTCCCAGGAACCCAACCATGCTGGGATTCTGATCTCAGACTTCCAGCCTCCAAAACTGTGAGAAATAAATGCCTATTGTTTAAGCCACACACTCTATGGTAGCAACCCTATTCGACAAGCAGGAATTATTATCTGTCCCATGTTACCAATGAGAAAACAGAGGCAGAGAGCAGCTGAGCTGCCTGACAGAGATCACACAAGCAGGGAGCCCCTGCCTTTACACACACGCACGCACTATACAAGACACAAACAACTAATGTCACACTGCACACAGTCTTGGTGTCTTCAGTTGTAGAAGGTGCAGAAGATGCAGAAGGGGGCCTGCAGCGTGAAGATTTCTCTGCAGCACCCAGCTCTTTGTGAGGGGTTGACTGTGCCACAGAAGGAAGCCTGCCATTTGGAGCTCAGGTCCCAGGACAGTGAGGGACAGGGAGGGCTGTCCTTTTCTTATCTCCCAGTGATAGTGGCTGGTTACCAGGGTTGTAGATTTTATTTGTTTAAGGAAAAAATAAGAAGCATCACAGAGAAGTGTAAACATTGGCAAATTAAGGTTGGAGCAGCAATGACCAACATTTTCATTTTAAAGGAAGCTCTGCTTTCCTTACTGCCCAGTAATCCTCCTGCTCCCACCCTGTGCCTAACGCCAACCAGAAATGGCCATTTACTGAGCTCTCAGCGGTAAACTTAATAAAGATTGATATCAGTGACAAATTCTGTCAACTTCCATGCTGCAAAACTTAGTCACTGTGCAAAATGGACCAAGGAAAATAAATAACCGGAGGAATGATGGAGTGTGTAAATATTGATGTGGACGCTGGGAGCAGGGAAGTTTGATGAAGCAAAGGAGAGCTTAGCAATGGCAAGTTCCTGTGCCCTGACTGAGTGCAGAAAGGTCTTTCCACATTGATTTTAATTCTCTGTCATTATTCTCAGGGTGGGAGTGTATGTTGCGTGCAACTGTAAATTCTTGGTTTCCAAAAGATCTTTCTAGGAAAAGCATTTTTTTAAAAAATGGATTAAAATTATTATAAAAGTTGTACTGTATACAAAAAAATTAAATGTATAGATGAGAAATTGAATAATAAAGGATACCCACAACTCCATCACCCAAAATACTAACTCTGAGCATTTTTCAGATTTTTCTCCATGCTTAGGTGTACATTTCCTAATTTCTAAGATGCAAGTTTTTCAAAGTTTGGTTTCGCTGAGCTCAGATTGACTACATTAATACATATACTATGGCAGCATTTTCTTCAGTCCAAAAAGGCCATTATTAACTTAATGTTGTTTCCCACAAACGATGATATCCTAGAACCAAAGAAATATGTGGATCATATATTTGTAGAAAATATTATATTGCGCATACTAATTTTTAATGTTTTTTATTGTGGTAAAGTATACATAACATAAAATTGATCATTTTAACCATTTTAAGAGTACAATTCGATGGCATTAAGAACATTCACAATGTTGTATAATTATCACCAGTGTGTATCTCCTGAACTTTTTCACCAACACAAACAGAAACTCTATATGCATCAAGTAACAACTTACCATTCTCCCTTTCTCCCAGCCCCGCACAACCAATATCCTACTTTCTGTCTCTATGAATTTGCCTATTCTGGGTACTTCTTATGAGTGGTTTCATACAATATTTGCCTTTGTGTGCCTGGCTTATTTCTCTTAGCATATGTTTTCAAGTTTCATCCATGTTGTAGCATGTGTCACAATTTCAGTCCTTTTTATGACTGAATAACATAACACATTTTGCTTACCTGTTGATGGGTATTTGGGTTATTTCCACCTTTTGACTATTGTGAATAATGCTGCTATAAACATTGGTAGACGGCATCTATTTGAATCCCTGTTTTCAAGTCTTTTGGGTGTATACCTAGGAGTAGAATTGCTGAATCACATGACAGCTCTGTTTAACTTTTGGAGGAACCGCCAAACTGTTTTCTGTGTGGCTTCGCCATTGTACATTTCCAGCAGTGATGCATAAGGGATCCAATTTTCCCACATCTTCACCAATATTTGTTATTTTCTGTTTGTGTGTTTTTAAAATAATAGCCATCCTAATGGGTACAAAGTAGCTATCCACAATATTTTGAAATCTGCTTTTTCCTCTTAGTGATATAGCCTAAACATCTTTTCATATCAGTTAATATTCTTCTATAATACATATCAATTGTTATTTTAATGAATGTATTTGGTCATATGTATGCACATACGCACTTTTAAAAAACAATCCTTTATTGAATATTTGGGTTTTCCTATTATAAATTACCACAAAAATAACTACTCTCTGGCTAGTTTTGTACCCATTCTTAATTATTTCGGTGGTATAAATTCCTAGGCATGGTATTGTTGAATCAGATGTATGAACATAGAAGGCTTTTACTTTATAATTCTAAATTGCCTCCACTCGATTTTAAAAGGAAAAGATCAACAGCCCTTCAGTGAAGAACCACTCGAACCGCCAATGCCCACCCCAAAGATTTAACTGTAAAATATTTACACTTATGAGGAATAGAGAAAGTGGATATGAGACTGTGGTCGATGAAATAGAAATTGTACCAGTCAGCTCTTTTGTGAAATGGCTCGACAATTCTGGAAAGGTGAAATTCTTTATAATATTCAGCTTGGGTCTGGGGTAAACTTTTTTCAAGGAAGTGTGATTACTTTCATTCTGACTCCGCTTTCAGATTTCTCCTCCACCATTTTTGCCTGGGATGCTGTAGGAAAATGAAAAGAAAATAGAATAAAAGTAGACATTCCACAGAGATTTCTCTAGCAGTTACTTAAACTTGAAATTCTAGATAATCTGTGTGAAATTTCTGTAGAAAAGGAATAAAAACTTTTTGATAGGTATATACAAATTTGTACACACACTATACCAAATATATACTGTAGAAATTCTCTGGAGAATTTTTTTACTTCTGAAAAATTGCATGATTTTACTGAAAACATCGTATTTTCTACCTCATTGTTCATTACGTAGATGCTGCAACACTTTTCAGACAGGTCTGAGAGCAGTCATACTGGAATCAGAATTACCTGCTCTAGCTAATTCACACGTCTTAGTCTATCTGGGCTGCTCTCACAGAATGTCATAGACTTCTCACAGCTCTGGAGGCTGGGAAGTCCAAGGTGAAGGCTCTGGTAGATTTGGTGTCTGTTGAGGACCTATTTGCTGGTTCACAGATGTCTGCTTTTTTGTTTTTTGTTTTCACTATAATCTCACATGGTAAAAGGGATAAGGGAGTTCTCTGGAGTGTCTTTTAGAGAAAATACTTACCCCATTGAGGAGGTAAGTATTACTCTCCTCAAACTAATCAAAAAATACTTACCCCATTGAGGAGGTAAGTATTACCCTCTCAAACTAATCAATTCCTGAAGGCAACCCCTCCTAAGACCACTGGGAATCAGGTTTCAACGTATGAATTTTAGGAAATACAAACATTGAGCCCATAGCATCACCACATTAAAAACCATTCCCTAATGTCGTGGTCCTTAAAGCAGTGGGTCTGACTCTTCTGTGGGCATCAGAATCATGGAGGTCTTTTAACAAAGATTGTGGGGCCCTGCCCCCAGAGTTTCTGATCCAGTAAGTCTCCATGGGGCCTGAGAATCTGTATTTTCACAACTACCAAGGTACTGATGGTTAAGGACCACACCGCGAGAACCACTGCTTGGATAATGTTGCCTCTCACCTCCCTCGTGGTAGCTTTCATGATTGTTTAGGTGAGTGATTAAGAGCAAAGAGGCTAAATGATAAGCAAAACAACTACATAGATTGTGGTAATTATGACGTAGAACTACAACTATGTTTTATTCATGGGACTTTTTTTCTAAGAGAATTATTTGGAATCCTCATCCTTAGAATTGGCATAAACAGACAACAAATGTCTCTGCACAGAAATTATAGGTTTCAATCTGCATCATGTATTAAAGCTGATAATTAAATTGTTCACTGTGCTTACTTCAGTGGCTCTTCTGATTAATATTTTTATGAGGTACATAAACAACACTGATGAATGGCTTAAAAATCTTTTCAAAGATGTATGGTCCCCAAATAAAACATATAGTCCTTGAGGCAAGGATCCTATTTTCTATAATTCCAGAACACTTGGCATCTGGTCAGTGTTCAATACATGTTGTTGATCAATTCAAGATAAGGCAGTCCATCTGCAAGGGGCATTAAAGCCAGAAGAATATTCGACAAGGAAATCTTACGTAGGATTGGAAGTACAATAGACTATTACATGCCCTCGTGGACTCTGGACTTGGCCATGTGACTGCTTTGGCCCATGGAACAGCAGCAGATGTGATGAAACTGAGGCTTGATAAGCACTTGCACATTGGGGCTTATCCTCTTGAAACTCTTCCTCTTGGAATCCATCTGCCACGCTATTAAAAAGCTTGCGCTAACTCAGTGACTGATGAGCAACCCTGTGGAGAAAGACCTCAGAGGATGAGGCCACCCAGGAGGTTCTAGCCCTGCCTCTCAGGTGAATGCAGCCTTATGAGCCACCTCAGCTACTGCACCTAGTACTGAAAACCAACTGAACCTTGTCAACTGCAGACACATAAGAAATGATGGGGGGTGGTTTACAAAGTAACAGGTAACTAAAACAGGAGGAATGCAAAACCAGTATATTTCAAAATCTAAAAAATAATTCAGTGATCCTATGGGAGATTTCTGCTTTTATGATACTTGTACAATATAGTCCTTCATTGAAATCTTAGGAAAAAAACTAGATGTCATGAACATTTCATTCACTTGTTTGTTCACTGGACAGTCTCTTGTTGACCTTCTAGTATGAGTCGGGCTCCATGTGAATAGAGAAGCTGGGGAGGGGGATAGAGACAGAAAGCCAATGATCCCAGTGCAGGGTGGTAAATGCTGTGAAGGACAATACACAGTGTGTAGGGAGGAGGATGGAGAGGAAAAACAGAGCTGAAGCAACTTCCCAAGAAAGGCAATCCCAGAGGGAAAGATTTGGTTGGCTAAGGACTTTTATGGAACCCTGACATGGGGTGATTCAACTCCAGGTGTCTTTATGAAAGTCAGGATAAAAAAATAAAAATTAAAATAAACTAGAGAGGTAAATAAGGTGAAGAGACAAGCTTTTGTTATTTATTTAAAGATTGCAAATATAGCTCTTTACAAGATATGAGCGATCCTTCCTGGCTTCCTTAAAGCACATCCCAGAGTGTGGCCAAGAAACTGTTTTCTTCGGTCAGTCTGAGAGAATGCCTCATGTGACAATGCAGTGCATCCCCCTGCGCCCTCCCCCAGCACTGAAAGTCAGAGCTCGGATTCACACATCCTCAGCCCCGCCCCCGACACTAACAACCTGGGAATTACTAGGAGGAAAGCCTGGCACGTGTGGGAGCCACCAGAAGAGAAACCGTCCCAGAAGACAGGAGCTAACTAACTAGGTGAAGACATATGACTCTGAACATTATTTCCTAATTCGAACGGAGGGAGATTCTGGCACAGAGCCAGGAAACAGAGAAGGCATGAAAGGAAGAACTAATTTGGAGCTGGTGAAGTGGGTGTTTTCCGGCTTCTTTAAACACAGAGATACAGAATTCAAACACGGAGAAGAAATCTGACTACCAGATGGAGCTGCTGAGTGAGGCAGGATGTCAACAATGGAGTCAACAATGCCCAGGCATGAAAGGAGACATTTTGACAGCAGGAAAGCCATAGAAAGAACAACGCTTGGTGGGCGGGGTGGATTCACCTTTTACTCAGTATTTTACTTCCATTTAAATCTTTTGGGGGCAGAGGTCCAGGTTATTGGCTTAGCTTCATATTAAAGAAAAACCACAATACAGCCCTTCAAAGACATTTGGGGGTATTATGGAAATGAGTGAACCAGACAGATAATAGGCAGATAGGAGGAACTTCAACGAACACAAATTTGCTGAGTGCCTATTACGAGGCAGGCCCTGTGCTGGATTTTAGGGGTGTATCGATGAGGGTGACTGACAGATTTCCCGCTCTCAGGGAATATCCATTCTAATTGCCATTTAATATGCTGAAGGTATGGAGGTGCCCGAAGCACAGGGGAGGTCAGGGGGTAGCTGTGGTGTAGTAAGCAGCTTACAGAAACTGTCTCGGAGTGCCTCTCAGCAGCTCACTTGCTCTGTGACCTCAAACTCCTAAAACTCTCTTTTTCCCATCTGCAAATTGGTGATAATAATACAGACTTTGAGGCATCGTGTTGAGGAGTCCATGAGTCAATGTCAGGTAGTAACAATTTGTTGAAGGGGGAAAGGGGTAGACTTTGAATAGGAGACAGGCTTTACGCTGTTGGCCAGGTGGGGATAGAGACCCTGTGGGTGGTCGCTCTCAGGGGATATAACTGCCCATGGATAAAAATGGAGAAATTAGAAAGACAGGAAAAATCAGCTGGAAATCTTAGAGGACAGAGTCAGAGAGAACAAGTATGCTGTGCACTCCCAGCATAATTTTGTAGAGTCTGGAATTCATTGCTTCTCCCTCAGTGTGATTTCATGATTCATGCTTCTCTTGACGTGATGTGAGGCGTGCTGTGATGTTTATTGCACTGCATTTCAGGGATGGTGTTCAGGGCCATGTCCAATGTCAGAAATCTTGGCAAATAGTCCTTGGTTTTATTTTAACTCTTTATATAAACGGTGACCTAATTCAAGGAAGGCTCAGTCTGACCAGGCCTTCCCGCCCCTTTATTTCCTCCTCCTCTTCATCCTCTTATGCTACCCTCATTCGAACCGTCTCACCTGTATCTCACATACGGACTTTGCAAATAAGTGTGGGGCGATCTCTGTGCTCAGCTAACTTGAGAAGAGAAAAGGTGTGTGAGCAAAGCAATCCAGCCGAGTCACGAACCTCTGCAGGAGGGAGCCACGCCCTCCTTTCTCACTGTGAAATGTTACCACAGCGGGGGGAAGGAGGGTCAGACGAGGACTCTCTCTGCACAAAGCAAGCAGCGAACTGTCCAGACTAGAGTCCCCTTCTCTTCCTCCCCGCCTCAACTCCAGCTGTATTTTTTTATCTTAAACAACAGGTCAAGTTCTGTCTTTATTCTTTATGTAAATTAAGTGAACCAGGGGTGCTGATAGTGGCTGCGGACGCTACCCTCTGGTTGGTAGGGCTTTTCCCTCCTTCACTCCACCCACCATCGAGAAGGCTGAGCCTCACCTGAATTCATAGGCGAGCCCCACAGAGGAATAGAAAACACCCTTTAATTGCTCAGGCACAAAGGATCTAAACTTCCTACCGAGAGCCCACTCATGAGAGATGACTTCCAGTGAGAGGGAGCGGGTCAGAGGAGGGGAGAGGAAGACTCGTGTGTGGGAGTTGTGAGAGGAAGGGATGCAGCAAGGGGTAAAACGTCCCGCCAGGTTTTGAGAAGCACTATTCGAGGTCAGAGGTCAGCAAACTTTTCCTGGAAAGCACCAGATAGGAAATAATTTGTTCTCTCTGTAAATCATTTGGTCTCTGTTCACAACTACTCAGTTCTGCCCTTGTAAGACAAAATCAGCCATAGACAACTGATAAGCAAATGGGTGTGTCTGTGTTCTAAAAAAAGATGGTTTGTAACCAGCAACCAGCCTGCTGGCTTTGGCCCCCGGGCTGTAGACTTCCGAGCTCCGATCTGGAAGAACGTCATTTCCCTTTGGCCTGTCCACGAGTCTATTTAGCTGGCCCTATCTGGGAAAGGAGAGCAGTTTGCCTCTCTGCTCCCCGAACCTTTCTGTGACTCTGCTTTCTCCTCCCTGTTGATCTTTCAGTACAAACCCTAACTGCTGGAACTGGTCATTCATCTCACCAGCGCAGCTTCCTAAATGACAGCCAGCAGGGGTGGTGACTTCAGGTGTCGTGATTTTGTTGATAAATTTCCCACCACTCGCAGGAATGAGACAGGTAGATATTGTAGGTGCGGAGACTCACCCCGCCCCTTGTCAGTTCAGAAGAGGTGTAAGGACATTCCTTGAGCAATTCGGTTTAGATTCATAGGACTCTGATTTTCCACTTTTTTTCTCTTTCTGGTTCTCTTTTCCAGTTCTCAGAATCCGAGTGTTGACAATGACTCCATCCTCTCAATTTCTTAGCTTTCCTTTGATATTTACTATGACCTTACATATTCCTCGTGCTTTTCAGTCTAACATTCCAACCCACAATGGTTCCTTTAGCTGCCTCCATTCCACCACCTCCTCCTTCCACTGTGATCTTTAATCCCACCTGAGTACAGGAACAGTGGTGAAGAGCTGGACTCAGAGATAGATTGTTTGTCTTTAAACTCTAGCTCTATGATTACAGGCAAGTTACTTAACCTCTCTGTGCCTCAGTATCCTCACCTGTAAAATGGACTTAAGAATAGCACCTATCTCATGTTGTTGTGAGAAGTAAATGAATAACGTGTGGAGCACTTAGCATAGCCCCATATCTGAACCCTTACCGTTTTCATACCCAGTGCTTCAACCTTCTTATCTTTCTTCACAATATTTCACATTGGTACTACTGCCTGTATTTCATCACTTATATTTATCATGATTACTTTAAATCTCAGCCCTTCTAATACTTCTGCATCAGATGGTATTTGTTGGTAGTTGGCAGGCTTTTTAAATCGCAGTAGGACTCCTCAGGGGTCTGGCTGTGCTGGGGGATGAGCTCACAGTCCCCTGGGAATAGCAGCTGCATTTTTTTCCAGTGCTGTGTGAGGTTAAGAAGAGCTGGCCTGAGCCCTGAGTGACAGCTGTTTCAGGAGCAGGAGCCCCTGGACCACTGTCCGTCCTCCCACCAGAACCTCTCTGGCTAGGTTTGACTTGGAACACGCAGAGTCAATCTGCAATGGGAGGCGCAGTCTTCAAGCGGTTCCGCTGTGAGGGGCTAGGGGTGGAGAGTGAGAGACTGAGGACGTCTGCTCAGACCTCACACTCCCCCTTCCATCAGGGTTTCTTCCGCCCAGATATTAGCACTGCTCACACCCCCGAGCTCTCAGACAGCGGACACTGCAGCTGATTTCTGCAATACGAGGGCGGTCATGGGGAATATTAAGTCTCCTGGAGATGAGGGTGGGGGTGAGACGACCAGAGCAGGATTTCAAAGCTCTCTTTCAACCTCTTCTCCTAGTACCACTGCTGGCCACTCTCCCGAGCACGCAGACCTCAGCCACCTACCTCCC
>PVKM010014539.1:0-28908 GCA_004027735.1 Carollia perspicillata
GTGACCTTGTACATTGCCATATTATATGAGATGCCAATGTATCTATGCTGAAGTACATAATGAAAAAAGGCAGAATAAGAAGGCTACAGAAACTACAGAGTTACACCAAGTCAATTATGCATTTTTTATCTCTCTGACTTCAACTTCATATTCTATAGTGGCAAAGCTGACAAAATAAGGATAAATTTAGGAATTCAGCTCCTATGTCTGTAGGTGTGTGTGATACATGTGTTTTGCAAGCATAGAATGACTTAACATATTGGGCAATATGATTATATTTTTATTTGAGATTTTCCTTAATAATCACCATGTTGAAAGTGATCTGATTAAATGGGTTATTCTTGTCAATTATGTGCCACATATACCAAAAACCTGATTTCTCAGGATCGTGTTTAGCTAGGGCCATGAAACGTATAATAAAAGCAGCAGCAATAATCTGTTTTTCCTCTCCCTTAAAGTTCAGAAATGAAAAAAGGTGATATAGGAAAGGGACACGCTTAAGCTGGAGCCAGGAAAGAGAAAGTTATTCTGCTCTAATAAATTCTTCCTTACACCATCAAGAATGAAGACAGTATTTTCTCAGCCTTTATGTCAAACCAAAGTGTGAGGAGGTGACACAAAACTATTCACTGCCTCTGGAGAAGAAAGAGCCAAGATTATAACATTACAGCCCAATATTGTATCCCAGAAAACAGACTGTTGCCAGCAGTTAAGGGCCTAGAGGAGACTGGTGTTTGAAATTCAATATATTGATTCAGAATCATTTCTTGTCATATTGTGTCTGTCATTCAATTTGTCACAAATATGGTGTAAGTCAGTGGAAAATCCCGCAACCTCATCCTTGCCTACAAAGTGTCATGGCAGAATAAGTGCGTATATACAGTGTTCCATTCTTGGGGACAAAACTGAAAGACTTCTGTGTTAAAAGAATACCCTTCTCCAACTCCGTCTGCTTAAGTATACATTGATGCCTGTAATTAATATTATCCCAAACAACATGTAACAGTCTTCAGAGTCATTTTATCAGGGCTAAAACATTCTGAAACCTGAGGTGGGTGATATCCTATATTTAGTTAACTTAGTTGTACAAACTAATTTATCTCTCATGTGGCAGAGAACAAAATCCCAGGGACTATTTGGTTCTGTGAGAGAACTAGCCTAAGAGAATGTTTAAATTATAGAACCCTGTCTAGGTCCAGTAGGATACCACAAGGAAGCCTTTGGATTTCAGGAATCTATATGAGAACCCTGGGATACTAGCAAGAAGAGAGAAGAGAAGGAAAAGTTCTGCTAGTGACTAAAAGAGCACTGAAAAGAACAGTGTCTGTTTGCCCTGTGATGATAGGTACAGAAAGAAGGGAGCATAAGTACTGAAAAAATATAGAAATCTTTGGTGTATATTAAGTGTGGAGAACATGGAGACTTCCAAAGGTGTTAGGGTAATTTTAACACACATTATTCAGATTTAACCTACAGTGAGTATGATCAATGAATATGCCCCCCAAGAGTTTTATGATACTAGAGTCATTGCAAATCCCTCTATAGAGGCACAGCTTAGAAGTGAATCTATATAAATATCCCCATATTAGAAGAGTTCAAATAGTATTGTTGGGAGGGAGATTAAACCCCAAGAAAGATTTGCAGAGTAAAGAGAGCAGCACTAGGTTGATATAAATAAGACTCTGATTAATTCAATTGTGAAAGACATAAGAATATATATTTACTTTGCTTATTTGATTGTTTTGTTGTTTAGGTTCCTGGTAAAGGTGAGATCATGTGGTATTTGTCCCTCACCACCTGGCTTATTTCACTTAGCAAAATGCTTTCCAGTTCCATCCATGCTGTTGCAAAGGGTAGGAGCTCCCTCTTTCTTTCTGCTGCATAGAATTCCATTGTGTACATGTACCATAGTTTTTTGATCCACTCCTTTACTGATGGGCACCTAGGTTGCTTCCAGCACTTGGCTATTGTAAATTGTGCTGCTATGAACATTGGGGTGCATAGGTTCTTTTGGATTGGTGTTTCAGGGTTCTTAGGGCAAAATATAACCAAAGACACTGAAATAGAGAACAGGCTGAGAGTGTCCAGAGGGGAGAGGAAGGGAATTTTTCAGTGGAAAAGGGGAAGGGTTTACAGAAACAAGTATAAAAGACCCATGGACAAAAACTAGGTGGGGTGGAAATGGGAGGGAGAGCATAGGGCTGGGTGGGTGGGCTGGGATGGGAGTAAAAGACAGAAAACTGTGCTTGAACAACAATTATATATATATATATATATAATGCAAAAAAACAATATATATTTACAATTGCTAAACTACTGATACCAGTCATTAAGAAATGACCAGAATTGAGATTGGTACTTCAAGAGTAGATATGGATAAATGATTTGATTTTCAAAACTACAAAAAATATTGGATTATATAACAAAAATTCAGAGAAATAAATGTTGATTTCCAGCAAAATAGAAGAATGGGTTAGTAAACAGATGGCTTTTATGAAAACAATCAATATAGGTTTGTTAAAAATTCATATTCATTTCTTTTTTTCATAATGTTACTTACCTGGAGAATTTGCTGAATTCTACAATTAGAGTTCATATAGCTTACAAAAGGAGATGTGATAACTCTTGCAACTACACAGAATGATGCTGACTTGATTCAGTTAAGTAGATTCTTATAAAGTTGGATGACCATTGCCAGAGAATGTACCTTAATGAATAAATTGGTGGCAATCTGGATAAATAGGTTTCTGTTATAGGTCTTCCACACTGATCAATAACTTGTAGTTCCATAAAGTTCACTGATGTTTATCATATTTACAAAACAACCAAAGTAGCAAGAGATAGTTAGTATGACAAAATCACAATTCAAAGACATCTTAACAGACTAGAATGATGGATCAAATTAAAAATTTAATAAATAATAGTCCTGCACTTGGGAAGAAATAAGCCTTTCACAAAGGGGTTAATAGTTTAATAGGCTCTCTTCTCTATGACCTGGTAAAGCCAATCAAAAATAAGTATTTAGATGTGGGCCTTACATTATCAGAGGAATACTGACAACCTGGAGAAAGTCCAAACGATGGGGCCAAATCATTAAAAATCATGACACACAAAGGGTATCTGAAAACATGACAACATTTTGGTGGCAAAAACAAAGAAATGGAGGGGGAAGTTGAGTAACAACAGCAGTTGCCTATTTGAAGAGTTACCTCATGGAAGAAGATACAGACTTATTCGGTGTAGCCTCTGGAGTAGAATTAGGAGTGATAAGAAGTTAAAAGGAGGTAAGTTTCAATTCAATGTAAGGAGGCCCAAAGACAGAACACAATAGATTGGCTTATATAATATTGAACTCCTTTGCTCTAAAAATACTTAAAAAGGCTAAATGCATATCTGCCAAGGATATAATAGTGTAGATTTTTTCCAAGTTCTTACAGAGGTAGTTATTTATTTATTTGTTTGTTTGTTTATTTATTTATTTATTTATTGTGCAGTTACAGTTGTCTCACCCTTTTCCCCATTGCTCAACCCTATCTTGTCCTCTACTCCCACAGTCACTCCCCCCATTCTCTGTGCCCCTGAATTTTCTATTGATCTTCCTTTGCTTTTCCCTTCACCTTTATTCTCACCTTATCCCCCTCTCCCCTTCCCCCTTGTCACTGTCAGTTTATGCTTTATTTCCAACTCTCTGGTTTGATTTTACTCATTTGTTTATTTTGTTGATTAGGTCCCATTTATAGGTGAGATCATATGGTATCTGTCTTTCACCACTTGGCTTATTTCACTTGGCATAATGCTCCCCAGTTCCATTCATACTGTTGCAAAGGATAGGAGTTCCATCTTTCTTCCTGTTGTGTAATATTCCATTGTGAAAATGTGACACAGTTTTTTGACATGTTCATTTACTGATAGGCACTTTGGCTGTTTCCAGCACTTGGTCATTGTCAATTGTGCTGCTATGAACATTGGGGTGCATAGGTCCATTTGAATTAGAGTTTCAGGATTCTTAAGGTATAGTTACAGCAGTGGGATCACTGAATCTAAAGGCAGTTCCATCTTCAGTTTTTTGAGAAAACTCCATACTGTTTTCCACAGTGGCTGCACCAGTCTGCATTCCCACCAACAGTGTGCTAGGGTTCCCTTTTCTCCACATCCTCACCAGCGCTTGTTTTTTGATGATTTATTAATGATGGCCATTCTGACTGGTGTGAAGTGATATCTCATTGTGGTTTTAATTTGCATCTTTCTGATAGATAGTGATGCTGAGCATCCTTTCATATATCTCTAGGTCCTCTATATGTCTTCCTTAGAAAAGTGTTCAAGTCCTTGGCCCATTTTTAATTAGGATGTTTGCCTTCCTGGAGTGGAGCTGTGTAAGTCCTTTATATATTTTAGAAATCAAACCCTTTTCCAAGGTATCATTGGCAAATATGTTTTCCCATAGAGTTGATGCCCTTTTCATGTTGTTGATATTTTCTTTAGCTGTGCATAAGCTTTTATTTTGATGAGATCCCATTTGTTTATTCTTTCCTTTATATCCCTTGCTCTAGGGGATGTATTGGTGAAAATATTGCTGCATGGAATACTTTAAATTTTCCTGCCTATGTTTTCCTCTAGGACTTTTATGGTGTCACAACTTACACTTAAGTTGTACCCATTTTGAGTTTATTTTGGTGTATGGTGTAAGTTGGTAGTTAAGTTTCATATTTTTGCATGTACTTGTTCAGCTCTCCCAACACCATGTATTGAAGAGGCTATTTTTACTCCATTTTATGTTCCTGCCCCCTTTATCAAATATTAACTGACCATATTGACGTGGATTTGTTTCTCAGTTCTCTATTCTATGTGTCTGTTCTTGTGCCAGCACCAGCCTGTTTTGATTACAGTGGCGTTGTAATATAGTTTGATATCAGGTATTGTGATCCCCCCTACTTCGTTCTTCTTTCTCAAATTTGCTGAGGCTATTCAGGGTCATTTATGGTTTCATATAATTTTTTTAAAATATTTTTCTATATCTGTGATATATTTCATTGGTATTTTGATAGGGATTGTGTTGAATCTATACATTGCTTTGTGTAGTATGGATATTTTAATGATGTTAATTCTTCCAATTCATGAAAATGGTATATGCTTCCCTTTATTTGTGTCTTCCTTAATTTCTTTCTTCAGCATTGTGTATTTTTCTGAATACAGGTCTTTTACCTCGTTGGTTAAGTTCATTCCTAAGTATTTTATTTTTTTCTTGTTAATATGGTAAGTGGAATTTTTTCCTAATTTCTGTTTCTAATATTTCATTGTTGGTATACAAAAATGCCTTCAATTTAGAAGCTAGAAGGTGGTACCACATGACTTCTAAATTCTCTTCCAGCTCCAAGATTCTGTAACCCTGTGATTCTGTTTTTAGAAAATATTTACCATAAAATTTCCTTAAAAAACAGATTTCTTTGGGGTTTATGTTTCCTTTTTTGTGAGATAGCTAATATTGATATTAGCTCTCAATTGTTCAATTAACATATTTAAATCAAGCTCCTCTAGAATAATGATGATAATTGGTAATTGGTAAGCAAAATAAAGTATGAACTATAGATATTTGGTTTAAAGATTTCAGAAATATACATTTCTTATATCACAGGAACACTTTTAGCCCTATAGTAATTTATCCCAGAATGTCAATGATAGGAAGAGCAGTGAGGTTGTCTTTTTTAATTCCCTCGGGCCTTCAAGAAAGGGGAAGTACTAAAGACACTATTCTAAACATTCACTTTAATAAAAATTTGCATAATGTGATAACTGGGTATCTAGTTGGCCACTGGTTTCAAAGAAGGTCAAAGTTTTGAACACTATATCTGGGTTAGTGCCATGTTAGATGGTTAGTAGGGGACCTTCACACTTGTAGTAGAGGTAAAATAGAGATCCATCATTCAGGAATGTGAAGTTGAAGGAGTCACCCTTTTAACAATTGAGAAAAACCTTTCCTCATTAGCGTGTTTGATATGGTATTCTTGTCACTGTACAAATAAAATGATAGACCAAAATCTCCAGTGCAAGAGATGCCACACAAGTTGTTAACTTGTGAAAACTTTTTTACATGTGTCATACTGGTTTCTATAGTCTCGTAAGCAGAAATCATAATAACTCACTTTTTCACTTGAGTAAAATGCAGTCTCTTTATTAAATATGAATTTGCAATATTGATTAACTTCCATATGACTTTGAAAACTGAAGAAGTTATATAATCTCTCCTCATCTGCTTTTGTCAGGGCCTTTATCAGGTGAAAATGCAAAGTTTCACCTTTGGCACCTTATGTAAAATATGCCAGAGCAATAGCTGAGGTATTCCTGGCTCACAAACTTATCCTGGACTTTGCTGATGGTGACTACAATGTGAATGACTACCTCAAACGCACTAGGAACACTAGGCTTATGCCCTTTCTGAGTGTGTGCTTTTCATGCAACCCATTTTGGAGCCTCGGTAAACTTTGTTAGTACCCAGAGAAATTTGTTGTATAGTACACAGAATGCTCTTTGCACTACAGTCACAGAACACATTTCAATAAGTGTAACCCACAAAATTAGCCAATGTAAATATACCTCTATAATTCACTGCATTCTACACATTAATATATAATCTAGTCACTGAGAAGTGAATCTATGAAGTTTTCAGTACTTTATGGCTCACTGCATTTTTTAAAGCATCACAAATTATTCTGATTTTGGGTACTAGGGTTTAGAGGCAGCATATAAGCAATACTGTTCATACATCTAAAGTGAATTCAGTCTTCACAGAAAAGTCATTTTACTTTCTCTAATTTGCCAGTATATTTCCACAATTATATTCACTTGGTAAGAGCTTTCTGGAGATTTGTGTTTTGCAAGTAGATTAAGCTACCTTGTATTCAAAAGATGTAACACATAAACTAGTTTACATACCTTTCACCTGATTAAACTATCAATCGTCATTTTCTCCTTAGGACCACAGGGCCCTGAGGGGATAACATGAAGCTTAGATGAGTTTGATTTTCCTTAACTGTTATTTATGGAGCAGCTATTCTGTGTCAGATACTATATTGGGCTTGCAGAGGGAAATACCTAAGATTAATAAACATGGCTTTGCTAAAAAAGGAGTTCATAATTTAATGTTGGAGACCTACTTGTCTGAAAAACTGTTTTGATAGGTAAAGAGGGAAAGAAGGATTTCTGGAGCCAGACACACAGCTGGCAAATTTACTGGCAATATCCCTCAATGAACTATAGAAGGATATTTTCTTTAAAAGTAAACAACTCCTATTAAAACCCCCCAAAATGAGGTATCTGTTCTTGAGTTGAAAACATATTATTTTCAAAAGACTTCAGAATGCTTTCTCCTATATTAGCTAACAAAGACACATATACTTAATTCCTTGCTCAATTTCCTAGAAAACCATTCAAATGAAGAAGAAAGGGACAACTTCATGGCATTGATAGGATTTGAAGGTTCCTGCTCTGGAAAAGGACTTAACATGACCATTTGTAGTGTTGTCTTTACTTCTCTAATTGATATTTCTCATATAACTAGACATAGCAATTTGTTGATTTCATAACTGCTCCAGATCCAACTGGTTTCTTCTTTTATTGCTCTATTAAAGTATTTTGAACAATTAAGGGTTCAAAAATAAATCAATAGGAAATTTTAAAAAAATATATTTGATAAAAGAGAGACATTGCCAAGATCACACAGTAGGAAACTCCTGAAAGATCAATAATCAGATGGTGGTCCACAACAAAAACATCTCCAGGAGACCTCTGGAGTCCACTCAAGATGACATGCATAGATCTTGAGGGTGTTATGCTAAGTAAAATAAGTCAGATGGAAAAGGACAAAGAACATATTATTTCCTTAATATGTGAAATGTAAAACAAAAAAGTAACAGATGAACTAATAAAACAAAACAAACTTATAGATACAGACAACAGAATACTAGTTGCCACAGTGGAATAGGGGTGGGGCAGGGAAAACTGGGTAAAGGTGTTCAAATATATTATAATGGAAGGAAAGTAGATTTTGGGGGTTGAGCACACAATATAGAACACAGACAACAAATTGTACATTGTACATCTGAAATTTGTGTTATTACAAAATGTTACCTCAATGTAATTAAAGATTAAAAGAAACTTCCATAACATAGTGGAACAAAAACTTGAGAATAACTGCACAAAACCAATAGGAAGAAGAGTTTCATGTCACCTGCATCATTCCATATCCAAAGCCAATATTGCAATATTGCAAAAATTAACAAGTTTATTGTTAATTAGAGTTTCTCTCCCTGGGAAAGGTAGAGCAGGATGAGCAACCAGTTTCTCCAGCCTTTTTGGTCTACACATGAAAGACCTGCTTTGGCTTTACTCCATTCAAAGAATGGTAAAGCTGAAATATATAGAAAAAAAAAACAAGAAAGAAAAGCAAGAGCTACCAATATCAGCTATCTAGTAGGACCAACCACAGTATCCAGTGACCTGCTCTGCAGAGGACTCCAGAAACTTTCACCATTAAAGAAACCAATTACCAACAAACTCATGAAGACACCCTGCATATTTCACTAGTTTTTGCTCCAAGGGTATTTTCATTTCCTGATGCCAGTCACCTGAGTCCCTCCCTGTTCCTTACCCTGACTTCACCTTCGCCAGAGCCCAGGACCCACCCCAGCAGCTAGTCAGGGTATTTGTGGCTGTGTAAGTGCAAGACACCAGCCTAAAATCACACAGCTAAACATCGCACCACAATTCACATATTTGGGGGTAGCCCTAACCCCTCTGCATTTGCCTGTTACTGGTTTGACATCTATCTCCAGCCTCCATAGCTGTGTGTACACCCATGGTAAGGACTTACAGTCTCATAAGTGCATGTGAGTAACCAAGGCCTCCAAGCTGCTTGTAGACCAGGATTTGGCCCCATCTATTGTCACTGTCTTACACCACTACAACTATGTAGGGGAGTTGTGGGCTCCCCTACAACTATTCACTAAATGTATATCTCCCTGCTTTCAGTTCAACCCCAATATCAGCTCCCACTGCCATATAAACACAGTAAGGGTACTGTGTAGCCACAGGAGTGCACCCTGACAGTGAGGGCCTCCACAGATGCTTGTGTGAGCCGAGATCTAGTTCTATCTCGAGTCACTGAATTGTTTCACTGCATTCAGCTGCTGCTAGTCCCTCCATCTGTGTACCTACACACTTCTAACCTGATCTCTGTCACCAACCTCCACAATTGTGTGTATGCCTGTGAAGAGACTGTGCAGCTATAGAGTGCACACTGATAGTCAAGCCTTCTGTAGCTACATGTGGGTCCAGATTCAGCCTGATCTTCTATTACTAGCCTGCACCACTGTATTAACCTGCTACTGGCTCCTCAAGCATGCATCTGCATGCTCCCAGCCTGACTCCTAACTCCAAGCTCCACTGTCATATGCTCATGGTGAGAGCCAGCATTAATGGTAGCGCACACTGACAACTCAGGCCACTGTCAACTGCAACCTGCAGTTGGTCATAACACTTTCTATTTTCCTTGGCCCCCACCACTACATGTGTGTTTGCAACTGGCCCCTGCCACTACTCAGGCACTTTCAGCTAGCTCTCGTAACCAAGAAAGTGCACACTAGTCAATCCAACTACTATCAATACCTGCCTTCATTCTGGTCTCTAACCACTGGACCTGGAATCACTGCTGAAAAACCAAACTGCCCTTTCAAACTCTGTGGACCCCCTGAAGCACTCATGAAGAACCACAGAGTTGTTAATGTTGTGGATGCCAGTGATATGATCTAACAAGTAACTATACCCCACAAACCTGGGAACACCACACACCCCTTGTGTTTCTGCCCTGCATTACTAGACCCAGAGTCACAGCATGTTCTAGTATGTTTTCACCAACAGTTGAAGACCTTTCCCTACCAAAGCCAGAGGTAGCTGCTTCTTCAAATGCTCAGTCATCCACCACCTACACAAAGCTACAGGGATAATGAAAAACCAGAAAAACATGACTCCACTGAAGAAGAGAAATAAACCCAGCTACTGACCTCAAAAAAATAGAAATACAGAAATTGCCTAACAAAACATTCAAAATAATTGCTTTAGAGATACTCAGAGAGCCATAAGAGAACACAAATAAACAATTTAATCAAATTAGGGAAACAATATAAGGACAAAATGAGAAGTTTAATAAAAATATAGGAAATGTAAAAAATACATACACATAAACAGAAATTTTTGAGCTGAAGAATACAATGACTGAAGATTTCGATATGGAGCTTCAAGAACAAATTGGAACAAGCAGAAGAAAGAACTAGTGACCTCAAAGATAGATCACTTACAATCATCTAATCAAATAAGTAAAAAAGAAAAAGAATGAAAAGGAATGAAGAAACTCTATGGGAATTGAAGGGAACCATTGAGAGAAACATTCTACTCATTATTGAAGTCCCAAAAGGAGAAGAGAGAATGAAATGGGGCAGAAAGCTTATTTGAAGAAATAAAGACTGACAAAACCCCAAACCTGGGTAGAGATTTGGACATCCAAATTCTTAATTAACAGACCACCCCAAATTTTCTATCCAAAACAAAGTTCTACAAGACACATTATAATAAAACTTTCAAAAATCAAAGACAAAAAGATAATTTTAAAAGCAACAAAGTTCTAGATAAATCCTCATCCCTTGAAGAGAAGTAATCCTTAATAAGCCAAATATCAGAATATCCTCAATGCTAGTAAGAACTCTTATCAACTCCCTTTTCTTCAGTTCTGTATTCATTAAGCAGTATGGTTTTTCCTAACAACATTCTATGAGGACAGCTGACTTTTAAGCTGTGTATCTATCTGTATTAGTTCCCTGCTACAAATCAATTTAAGATGAATTTTGAGGGCATGATTTCTCCTCAATAAGGTGATTATTTATAAAAATATGGTAATTATAGAAGTTATTGATATGATAATTAGTTTGATTATAGTAATCACCTCACAATGTAAACATGTATATACTTTTAAAAGATTTATTTATTTATGTATTTATTTCTAGAAAGGGGAAGGGAGGGGGTAAGAAAAGGAGAGAAACAGTAATGTGTGGTTGCCTCTTGCATGCCGCCAGCTGGGGACCTGGCCTGCAATCCAGTCATATGCCATGACTGGTGATGAAACTGGTGACTCTTTGGTTCACATGCCAGCACTCAATGCACTGAGCTACACCAGCCAGGGCCCACAATGTAAACATGTATAAAAATATCATATGAATAGAGGCCTCATAGGCATGGACAAGAGAGTGGGGAGTGACTATAGGGGTGATGGGACTGGAGAGAGAAATTGGGGGAAAGGTGGGATAATTGTAACTGAGCGACAATAATTTAAAAAATTGGAAAACCTCCATCACATTGTATACCTTTTATATATATGTATGTTATCTAGCAGAGTTAGCTATTCACTATGGGAATTTGTGAGTCTTAGTTGAATTAAAACATACAAAACTTGGTCCTGGGTTCATGGTGAACTAATCAAAATGAAGTTCCATCCTTAGTTCAGGCTAACTTTCTCATTACTAGAGGACACATTAACACTACACTTGGCTGAGATACCAGGAGAGAGGGAATATAAAGGGCATTGATTATGAAATACATGTACCCTACTGGTGACTGATGCATGCAGCTCAGACATGGAAACTCTGAATTGTTAAGATTGATTATATCTTCTAAACTGGTCCCATACAAGGAAAATCTTTTTATAGCCCTCAATCTAACATTCTATGTAGACATTCCCTAAAAACAAATCATTTGTTAAACATTACTCAGTCCTTTGAGACTCTTCTACTGAAACTTTTTAGATCTTCACTAACGTGTCAGTGCTTTATTCAGGCTGTTTCAGTTAGAACAGTTCAGTAAGGGCCCACTTTTGAATTTCTAACTGGGCCTGGAAATGAAAGTACAGAGATAGTGACCTATTGTGTATGTGTGTACATTAGTGACATTTTCCTGTGCTCTGGAATAGTTCCTCCTTTTTACTAAACTCCCATTGAGTTTATCTCAATCTTAGAATCATTTAAAAGGAAAGATTAAATGACTGTCATGACTGGTGAGGAAGTAAAAACTTCAGTAAAAATGTTAACAATAATAAGAACTCCCAGATCACAACAAACAAAGTTCTTATTTTGTGAACCTGCCAAATTCATGTAAATTTACCAGATTAAATAATTACTCTTAGAATACTTTATGCTCAAAACTTTCCTAATTTCTCCAATGGCTGTAGGAATATGTATGACAGAGATTAGAATCTGTCCTAAAGTAGCTTTTCCATTGTGGAAAAATGAAGACATGCACACAGAATACAAGAGAAAGTAAAATGTAATCAAGCTTGTGTTATAGAAATAGTAGATATCACAAGGATACAAATATATAAAGGATGTATTAAGGACTAATTAGATTTCATAGTAGGCTGTCAGTAAATCTGGCATATAGATCGATTTTTTAATAAGAAGATCTTTAAAATATTTTATTTATTTATTTTTAGACTGAGGGGAAGGGAAGAAAAAAGAGACAGAAAGAAACATCAATGTGTGGTTGCCTCTTGCGCATCCCCTACTGGGGAACTGGCCTGCAACCCAGCCATGTGCTATGACTGGCAATCGAACTGGTGACCTTTTGGTTCACAGGCCAGTGATCAGTCTACTGAGCCACACATGCCAGGGTATAAGATTGTTATTTTTATTTGTTTAGTTTTATTTGCTTCAGTTGCTTTCAATCTTTTTTATTTTTAAAACATGTTATAAGCTATATAAGTTGTAATGATAACAAACTAATTCCCACAAACTTTTACCTTGATTCACCAAATGCTAGCATTTCATTTTATTGACATGAATATGTTCACATGTATTTTTTAATTTCCTTTCTTCTCTTTCTCCACCAATTATTTAAGAAAGTCTTGAATACATGATGAATACTTAACAGAATGGTACAACATGTATCTCCCATTAATAAGGACATTATTTTACTCAACCATGTAAAATGATGAAATGCAGACAATTTAACATAATGCCCTATTATCATTTAGCATAAGCCATATATTCACATACTTTCAATATTTTCCTTTCTGTCATTTTTTCTAATCAACTATATAATATAAAATTTGGATTGCATTTAGCTGTCATGTTTATTTAACTTACTTTAAACTGAGATAGTTCCTCAGTTTCTGGTTGTCTTTCATGACATGCACATATTTAAAGCATTCATAATAGAGATTTGTTTTGAATAAATTTTGGTGTCTTTAGTTTCAGTTTGCCACAGATCATAATGAGTGGTGCAGGGTCACTACCATAGTCTATATAGATGGAGGTACCACATGAATTAAGCTGGGATAATCCCACTTTTTAATGAACTTTATGTCCAATGGAAATATTGAAGCTTGAAACCTAGTTATGGAAGGCTTCTTGGTTGAAGTAGCAAGGTTTTAAGAAAAAGGTTAAGATATTCAAGATCTGGGAAGGTTAGTCAATGTGCATGAACATGCCATACCCATGAAGTAGAAGAATGTCCCAAGTGTGTTAGATTAGTCCAAAGGACTATAGTTTTGATTTACAAATTGTATTTTCATTGTTTAAATCAATACTGTAAATAGCAGTATCTCTGTAGCTAACCTTAAAGAAACCTCAGAAAGGAAATTGCTGGTGACTATATAATCAATATAGATGCATAAACAATAGTAAGCAGCAGACTATTAACTGACTTTTATTCTGGCTACATTGTAGTAACAAGGACCACACTTAACTTCTTAAACAATTTAAAAAATGGTTAATATATATAAAACAGCTATTTTCACACATTGGACAATGGACAGAATAGACCTGGGATTCCTGAGGGAAGGGAAACAAACAAGGTGAGCTCTTCAAGAACCCCAGCATTCAATCTGGAGGAAATTTACCCATGAGAATAAAGACACAGAGAATCCAAACTGAGCTTGGAGGACTTGATGGGTTGAAGAGATGGAGATGTATCTAGAGATACTAGATACTAGATACTAGATACTTAGTATCTACAGATACTAAGGAGGCTGGAATTTGTACAGTAGAATTGTGGTGAGAGATATGCAGAAAAATGATCCAGATATCTATATAGCAATCCCTTGAGAATGCAGAATGCAAAATATTAATCAGGTGTATTAAAAATTACCAGAGTTGCAAGCTAAGCAATTCCTAGAGTCCAAGTAATGAGAAAATTTTTAAGTTACAACCAGTTAGAACAGAGAGTCCTTGGTGATCCCAGGGTCATTCATAGGAAATCCCAGGGAAATCATCCCTTAGCAGTAGAGTTTAACTTTCCTTGGAATAAAGATTAACCTAGAATTCTTTTAGAAAAATATTAAAAACAAGAAATAAAATCTCACCTTTAAAAGGAACTTAAACAACAAAATAAACAAGCAAGTAAAATATAACCAAAAACATTGAAATAGAAAACAGGCTGGGAGTAACCAGAAGGGAGAGGGGTGGGAATTTCAGAGGAGAAGGGGAAGGGATTATAGGAACATGTATAAAGGACACATGGACAAAAACTAAGGAGGGTGGAAATGGGAGGGAGGTGGGGAGCACTGAGGGGGTGGGCTGGGATGGGTGTAAAAGACAGAAAACTGTACTTGAACAACAATTAAAATAAAAAATAAATTTAAAAAAAGAAATAAAATTTGTCTGCAAGTTACTTTTTTGACAAAACAAAATTCAATCCCTTTCATGGAAAATGATAAAATTCAGACAACCAACAATGAACTACATAAAATTCACAATATTCAACATCCCAATAAAAAATGACAAGGTATGTTAAGATGGTCCATGTAATTAAGATGCCAAAATTTCCATAAATTGATCTATATATTTAGTGTATTTTACATCAAATTTCTAACAGGAGTTTTGCTCATAGAGACAAGCTGACTTGAACATTTATTTGGGTAAGAAAAAAGCAGCAGGAATAGAAAAAAAAATTTTGGAAAAGAAGAATACAATTGAAGAGCTACATGATTTTAAGATATGAATATTACACTATAATAATGAAGATTTTGGTACTGAAAGGAATAAACATACAGATCAAAGGGGTAGAACAGAATCCAGAAACAGACACATGCAAATGTTGTCAGCTTATTTTTGAAAAATGTGGAAAAAACAATGCATTGAAGAAGAAATAATCTTTTAACAAATGGTGTTGGGACAGTTTGACATCTATGTGCAAAAATATTTCAATGTGAACATCTACATATGTTTGAAAAAATAATAGCATGTTAGTATTTGAGCCATGCTTTCTTCAACCTATAACAAATAGTCTATGCATAAATGGATTCATTAATACTTTTCATCATTCTGAATCCTCTAAGATTTTGAATAAATAGGTTTAAAGCATAGCAAATTCATTTATAGCAAGTGATGTTTAAAATATTCTATTTCTTCAATCTACAGACACTTTGGTGATACATATACTTCCTACTGGAAAATTTATGCTACTGTACCACCACAAAGAGACCAAGACTAGTAGAGAGTAGGTGCCTGGCTCAGAGAAGACACATTATCACTTCTAAAGAAATAAAAAGCAAAAAGTTAGTATAAGTATTTTAATTTAATATAAATACAGTGGAAAAAGAAATAGAAAACACAGTAAAATATAAGTTAAATAATTGATACTAGAGGTCTTAAGTAAAATATTTAGTCAAGTTAAATACTTGACATAATGAAAATGAAACTCCTAATGGCATTTAGGGTACTCCAAGATCTTAAATGCCAACATTTTGTATAACTTACATGCATTCAACATAGTCTACTCTTCATTCACAAAACTTACTTCACATCTTTCCACTCATGTGTTTTTACTAACATAATTTATTTGCCTGATATATCTTTCTCTCATATCTGCATATTCATATTCAACTTAGTCTACAAGGCCTAGTTTAAATGCTTCTTGTTCCATGGAATCTTTCAGATTATCCACTTAGAAATACTCTCACATTTCTCAGATTTTTTTTCTCACATCCATTTATGTGTATGTCCTCCATAGTGTTTAACATATTTTATCTCACAGATGCAAAATGAACAAATTTTTAGGATGAACATCATTTTTTCTCTCACTTGAACCACAAGTATAAGGAGTTTAATCATATACTTCATTTGAAGACAAGTTATTATGATCAGTTCAAGGTTTATATCAAAGTTACCTTTGCATATCTTTCAATGCTTTCCTTATGGTCTTTACTAAAACAAATACATTTGAAAAACTTCTTTTTGAATGAATGAATAAAATGAGTATGTAAACTATGTGTATTTAAGACTTCAACCAAATAACTTTTGTGATTTCTCACTCATTTTCAAAACCTTTGGGACCTTTTTCTTTCAGGTAGGCTTACCTTATGATAGACATATCTTCATGCCAAAAGCAGAAGGATAAAAAGATTTTATAAATTAATCTATTTGAATTGATTGGATACTTATTACAATGCTAAAGACTTGAGTGGAAGTCTAAGATTCTGTGGGAAAAAGAAGAAAAAAACAGAGTTAAACCCAAAAATCAGTTCCACTTTTCCCATTGAGGTATTTGCCAAATTTTAAATAGCAACAGAGAAACATAAATCAAACAGAAAGCAGTGGTTGGAAGGCTGCATAGATAAACTGAGCTTTCAGAAATCCCATGGAATAAGAGAAGTAAATAATGGTGTTCCCACCCTGTCAAGAAAGAGCAGCCATAGAAAGCACACCAATCATACAGATGGGACTCCTGAAACAGTACTCACTGGTAATAAGGAAAAATCAGAACTAGGAATGAAAGACATTTTAAAAATAGTTTCCATTTAAGACTTATTTAAAGTCATCTTATCCTACCTTAATTAGAGATAAAAGTAAGTTCTTTATGAAGGGAAATAAAACATTTATTATACTCTTAAATTATGCCAATAATTTTAATATAAAATTATTTCATTAAGTAGAAAACACTAGAAATACCAGGAAAAGGATAAAATGAGCAAAAAACAAAGGATAAAAAAGACAGTAGAAAGTAACACAGAGAAGATCTAATCATTGGAGTTATCGATGCATACCTTAACATACACAAATAAAATGAAAAAAATAAAAAAAGAAATTAAGAATTTCATAAATGGCTCTGGCTGGTGTAGCTTAGTGCATTGACTGCTGCCCTGTGAACCAAAGGGTCACCAGTTCAATTCCCAGACAGGGCACATACCTGGATTGTGGGCCAAGTCCCCAATAGGGGGCATGCAAAAGGCAACCACACATTGATGTTTCTCTCCCTCTCCTTCTCCCTCCCTCCCTTCTCTATAAAAATAAATAAAATCTTTTAAAAATAATTTGATAAATGGGTCCATTTTCAAAGCAGAGTTTTAAAAGGTATGCTAAGTGAAATAAGATAGGCGGTGAGGGACAAATACTATATGATCTCACCTTTAACTGGAACATAACCAATGGAAGAAAAAAAACAAGCAAAATATAACCAGAGACACTGAAAGTAAGAACAATTTGACAGTAACCAGAGTGGATGTGGGGCAGGATAATGGGGGGAAGAGTTTTTAGGAACCACTATAAAGGACACATGGACAAAACCAACGGGGAAGGTGGAAGCAAGTGAAGGAAGAGGGTTTTGCTGGGGTTGGGGGGAGCAGTGCGGAGAAATGCAGACAACTGTAATTGAACAACAACAAAAAAAACAATAAAAATAAAAAATAAAATAAATAAACTGGCAAATAACTCAGTAGATATGATCCCACATATTAGAATCACAAAGAAAAAGAGAGAAAATATAGGAGAAAACATAATGGATGAAAAGTAGACAATAGAGCTAACAAGTGTAGTCAGAGCACAGAAGTGAAACAAACTGTGACAGAATAAATATTTCAATATCCATTGCTGTAGAATTTTGCAAGTTTTGCCATGAATCACTAGCAGACAAAAATATACTGGTAATAAAAAGCAATACCTATGTACCTCAACAACAATGATAAAAATTTAAAACAGAGATAAAAACACATAGCTTTCAAAGAAGCAACAATAAGATTCATAACTATCTTCTCAAAAGAAACGAGATAAAGCAGAAGATAATAAAATGAACTGCTAAACTAGGAGTCTGTACCCAGTGAAAATATCTTTTAAAAATGAAAGTGAAATAAAGAAACTTTCCAAAAATCTGAACTGAGATAATTTTTCAGATAACTTGTATACTACATTAAAAGAAATGTTAAAAATACAGATATTTTACAATGGTAAAGGGCCTCATGAATCAAAAACATGTAATGATCCCAAAGTTTTAGCATCTATTACCTTATATCATACACAAATAAATGGGCAGTGTAATAAATCTAACTGAAAGTAACCTCACAGCGTGATCTGATCATAAATTCCTAACTGGGCAGGTCATAGCAATTAGTCACAACTCAGGCATGTATCTTCTTTAGTAAAAGGTTTATCTTGGCCTTTAGCAACCTCTGTCCATTGTTCTTGTGCATATAGGTTAACATAGCTTTGAAATGCCTATTTTACAGACCCCTGGGAAACATAGCCACCCTCAAAAAAGCACATAATCCTATAATCCAATACCCATCTTGGTTTCTCCCATATTCAGTGTAATGTTCCTTACCATCTCTCCTTAATTCCAAATGTATATTTTTTAAAAAAAACTGCAAACTGTCATTCTACAAAGCATTTAAGATCTTGCTTCCTGGCAAGGTCATTAGTTTGATTCAAATAAACTCTTATAAAAAATGCTTTACAGATTTGGACATTTCCTTTTTTCTTTTTTAAAAATTGTTGTTCAATTATAGTTGTCCCAGGTTTTCCTCCCATTGTTCTTCCCTGCTCTACCCACCCCATTGTTGCAGTCACTCTCCACCCTGTTGTCCTTTACCATGAGTCCTTTATATGTGTTCCTTGACTAGACCCTCCCCTTTCTTATGTTGACAATATAAAGGAAAAAAATAGAACAACAACAATGATAGATATAAGAAACAGATAAACCCATAATTACAGAGAAATATTTAACCTTTTTAATAAGTAATAAATAAGCACACACAAAATCAATAATTATGTTTAAGATGTGAGTAATATGACTGAATAACTTGACCTAATTGACATATCAATATCTGTATGATTATTGAAATCATACATAGCATGTTTTCTGGCTACAGCATAATTAAGCTGAAAATAAACAAAAAATATCTAGAAAATCACTAAATTCTTAAAAATTAAGTAATACACTTCTAAATATCCCATGGACAAAAGAAGAAATCTGAAGAAAAATGAAATATTTTAAACTAAATATAATGAATATATAAAATCTTACAAGATATCTTTAAAACCATGCCTGGGGGGTATTTATAATTTCATAATATTATATTAGAAAAACTTAAACCTAAAAATAATTAATTTTTGAATCTATCTCAAAAAAGTTATTTAAAAAATAGGCAACCTAAATGCAAAGCAAGTAGAAGCGAGGAATTAACGAAGATTAAAACAGAATTTAATGAAGTAAGAAACAAACATAAAAGGGAGAGCATCGATAAAACAAAAGTAAATTTTTAGAAAAGATTAATAAAATTCATGAGTCCTAGAGAGACTTTTTTAAAAAAAATCAGAGTTCTGGCCAAGATGGAGGCATAGGTAGAAACCATTTGCTTCTTTCCACAACTAAAAGGAGGATAGCAACCAATCTAAAATTAATAAACAACCAGAAGTGCCAGAAAATCAAACTACATGGAGCTCTGACTACCAAGGAATTAAAGAAATGTTCAAACAGAACAACCAGACCAGTGTGCTGAGACAAAAATATATATAGCCCAAATGAAAGAACAGACCAATGCTTCAGAAAGAGAGCTGAGCAATGAGAAGATAGGCAACCTGTATGATTGAGAATTTAAAGCCCTGGTAATCAAAATGTTCATAAAACTGATTGAGCTTGGCCAAAAGATGAAAAACTAATGAAAGATAACCAAATATCTTGCAAAATATTCAGGGAATCAACAGTGACAGGAAGGAAACCAGGACTCAAAGCAACGATTTGTAACAAAAACATCCAACTGGAACAGAATAAAGGAACAAGAATCCCCCAAAAAATGAGGCAAGGCCAAGGAATTTCTGGGACAACCTGAAATGTTCCAATATCTAAATTATAGGGGTGCCATAAGGAGAAGAAGAACAGCAAGATATTGAAAACTTATTTGAACAAATAATGAAGGAAAACTTCCCCAATCTGGCTAACAAAATAGACTTCCAGGAAGTCCAGAGAGTCCCAAAGAAGTTGGACTCAAAGAAGAACCCACCAAGGCACATCATCATTAAGTTACCCAAAATTAAAGATAAGGAGAAAATCTTAAAAGCAGCAAGAGGAAAGGAGAAAAAGTTCTCATAAGGCAATCAGCTGATTTCTCAAAAGAAGCCTTACAGGCATGAAGGGGCTGGAAAGAAGTATTTGAAGTCAGGAAAGGCAAGGACCTACATCCAAGATGACTCTATCCAGCAAAGCTCTCATTTTACAATGGAAGGGCAGATAAAGTGCTTCCCAGATAAAGTCAAGTTCAAGGAGTTCACCATCACCCAGCCCTTATTATATGAAATGTTAAAGGGCCTTATCTAAGAAAAAGATACAGAATATGAACAGTAAAATGACAACAAACTTGCAACTATCAATAAATGAACCTAAAAGAAAAGAAAAGCAATGAAAACAAAAACTAAGCAAACAACTAGAACAGGAACAGAATCAAAGAAACAGACATCACATAGAGAGATTTCAATGGAGAGGAAGAAGGGAGGAATGGGGAGAAAATGTACAGGGAAGAAGAAGAAGAATTGGTAGGCATAAAATAGAGAGAGGTAAAAAATGGTATAGGAAACGGAGAAGTCAAAGAACTTGTATGTACAACCCATGGGCATGAACTAAGAGGGGAATGCTGGAAGGGGGGTGCAGGATGGAGTGGGGATAAAGGGGGAAAATTTGGGGAAACTGTAATAGCATAATCAATAAAATATACTTAAAAAAGAAAAAGTAAGTACAAATAAGCGATATTAGATCCCATAAATATTAAAAAAATAACAGAAGGATTATGGTGGTTTTAAAATGCCACAAATTCTTTAATGCTTCTCCCTTCAAAAAGTGAATCCACCTCTCCTTGAGCATTGACTGGTCTTAATGACTCACATTTACCAAATACAATAAAGGGAGGTGTGATATTGTGCAACTTGGAAGAATAGATCATAAACAGTGCTGCTTATTTGCTCTACTGTATTATTTGTTCTGGTGGAGGCCAGATGCCCAGATATAACAGCACCCACCTATGGAGAAGCTAGGAACTGGGGCCTCCAGCCAAAAGCCAATGAGGAAATCAAACCACTTGCCAACAGCCATGTGAGTGAGTCATATGAGAAGTGGATACTCCAGCCTTCGTCAAGCCTTCAGATGACTGCATTATCAGCTGACATCTTGACTGCAACCTCATAACAAGACCTGAAGCCAAAAGTACTCATATACACTGCTCTCAGATTCATGACCTTTAGAAACAATGTGAAATTATAAATGTGTGTTTTTAAGATGCTAACTTTTGAGGGCAATATTATGCAATGATAATAACTGATACAAGAGTATAATGAAAACCATTGATGAGTTTGCAAAATCAATGAAAATTTACATTGTGTAAACGATTTTAGGAAAAAAAAACTTACCTTTTTTAAGGCATAATATACATACAAAGGAATATTATTCAATGTTAAATAGGAATGAAATTCTGACAGATGTTATAACATGGATACACCTTGAAAACATTCTGCTAATTGAAATAAACTAGATTCAAAAGAAAACAAATGTACCAATATTGACATAAGAATAAATATTTAATTAGTCTTAATAATCATTAAGAAAAATAAATATTTAATTAAAATTCAAAGAATGAATAACAAACCTCTAGGAAGAGAAGAATTCAACAGTAAATTCTTCCAAAAATATAACAGCACCAACAATTTGTAAAGATTTTTAAGAATAAAATAAAAAATACTTCCCAACTTGTCCTTTAAGTAGTTATAACAAAGATACCAAAACCTGAAAAGAGCCTTAACAGAAAGAAAAAATATATCGCATTCTTTCTGGAGAGCACATAGGCCAATGACCTAAACAAAATATTAGCAATTTGAATCTAAGAAATTTAATGAAGACTACTATAATAAGATAAATTGGTTTTATCCTAAGAATACTTGGGTAGTTAACATTAAAAAATTCAAACAATGTAATTAACCACTGCAAAAAAATAAGAAAAATCACATGATCAAGTCAGTAAATGGTGAAAAGCAATTTATACAATTCAAAACCTATTCACAATAATTTTAAAAGAACATTTAACAAAGTAGTAAGGGGGAACCTAAAATATGTTAATGTATACAAAAATATAGCAAAGTTCATATTTAATAATAAAATATTGAAAGCTTTTAAACTGGGATTGGTAACAGTGTAATGATTCCTGTTATTGCCAAATACATGCAACAATATGTTGGAGTGCTTAGCCAATACAATAAGTAAAAATAAATTAAGTATAAGAGTGAAGGAAGAAGATATAATACTATTGATATTTTCAGATGACATGATTGGGTACATAGAAAATCCAAAAGAATCTGTAGATAGAAAATTAGAATTAATAAATAAATGTAGTCAATTCACTGGATATAAAATCAATATAAAAACAAATGTATTTTTTCATAATAGATATAAGGCATTAAAGTACAATTTTAAAAGAGATATAATTCTGTTATTATAAAATTATAAATAACATTTTATATAATCAAATATCAAATAACTATTGATAAATCTTTTAAAAATATGCACAAACATCTACACAGAAAGTTACATACCAATATTGAGAGACATCAACCCTAAATTAAAGGAGGAATATACCACAAACATGGACTTGAATACTCATTATAAGCAAGACAATTCTGTGCAAATGAAATTGTGATTTAAATGAAATCCCAATCAATTCCTACCAGGTTTTTAGCTTGGAAATTAGCAAGTTGATTTTGACAGTTTCATAGAAATATGAAAGATCAAGCATAAGTGAGACAATCTTTAAAAGATAAAATTAGAGGACTTATATTACAAGGCGGTGGCAGAAAAGAGTATGGGGGGATAAACAGTAATAGAAGGAGACTTGTAGTGGTGAACACACAATACAATATACAGATAACGTATAATAGAATTGTACACCTGGGACCTATATAATTTTATTAACCAATGTCACTCCAATAAATTCAATAAAAAAGGAAGAAAAGAAATACTTGTTTTAACAAGTCTACCATATTTAAAACAAAGGGTTTTCTACAAAAGTAGACAAAATTAAAATTCATAGTAAATGTCCCAGAAACAGATCCACATATATATGCAATTCGATGTATGTCAAAAGCAAGATGACATGTAATAGACCTATCACAGAACACAAAGCTCTATATCTACTGCAGTCTTTTCAACCAATGGTAACAATCGAAACTGAGGAGACCTTAAATAACCTAAATCAAGAAATGAGAAAGGTAATCAAGAGTTAAACACAAATAATTCTCACAGCCTGAGTTCACAATATATTCTCAAGGCACCAAGGATACAAAAACAATTCACAGTGACTACCTTCTATAAACCAGAAAATCTATATATATATAATATATGAGTAATGGTAAAAAGAGATAATCCCAAAAATATTCTAGCAAGTAGATTCCCTCCCAAAAAGCTTCAACTTGTGAAAAAAAGAAGAGAGCACCCTGGTTGAGTGACTTGGCTGTTGGAGCATCACTCCATGCACAGGAAGATTGTGGGTTCAATCCTGTCAGGGCACATACCTAGGTTGCAGGTTCCACCTCCAGTTGGGGTGCTTAAAAGAGGCAATGGATTTTTTTCCCATTGATGTTTCTCTCCCTCCCTCCCCCCCTCTCTCATTAGTGAGTATAAACTCCTGTATATTAACTCCTTTGTAGAGAGGCTGAGATGTAAAACTTAGAATCACTAGCCTCTGAAGACTGATTCAAAATGAGGAAATAACAGTGAAAAGCAATATAAAACATAAAATTGAATAGTCAAATGATCAAAATGTAGCTGCAAATATCCATTCAAAGACTTGGGAATGAAATAATGAGGGAAGCTGCTATGAGTAGTTACTGAAGATGAATAGTAGAAAATAGAAGAAAAAGCAATGACAAAACAAGGGATATGGAGACCAAATGAGAGATAAGTTTTAGAGAAAGGGAATACATTAGATTGCCACAGACATCCACTGCCTCTTTATTTACCTTGTATCCCCACTTAGGGCTTGCATTAATTGTAACTGCATCAAAAGTTCTTAACCAGTACTACAGATATCATTATTAGGTAGCTGAAATTTGGTGTGTGGGAAAATAATTCAGTAAAGTTCAAGTGAAACCACAAAATGGAATTGGACTGCACTATGTAACAGACATTTATTATATGCCACTTCAAACATTCTTACCTCCAGAATTTGGGGCATTTAGTAGAGCTGTGGGTTCCATCAGGACAAAATATTCCATGTGGTGTCTGACCTACTCCATATGGGGAAACCTGATAGCATCTATCCTCTTTCTCAGGAATGCTATTCTTTTTACCAGGGTGTGAGAGATCAGGTAACTTCTTAGAGCACAAATTCAAAGTACGTGGAGAATTAAGGCCCCATGGGATTAACTTTGACTGATGGGAGATGAGTACTAGAAAATAAATTATTTTTTCTTTTCCTTTGTTTTTCTAGACCCACTGTCAAGAGAAGTAGCTGTTTATACAGCTTCTCAGAACACATCCCCATGAGCCCCTAATACCAAGTGGTGACCAGTTTAATCCTTGAACTGACTGTCCCTCCTTATCTCACTCACCTTTTCCCTCATTCCTCCTTGAAATTGTGCTCCCTACTAAAGAGTTTCCTTCAAGCTCTGCTTTCTAAGGAACCCAGCCTAAGGCAACCCTAAAAATGCTAATAGGATTTTTGCAATTCAACATTTAAGAAGCACCAAAAAATGGTCCAAAGTAAGGAAAACAAAACTTCCCATAGCAGGCCAACATTGAAAGCAACCCACAACTCCCTTCTTCATTGGCTGTTTCCTCTGGGGTCAAATACCACAGGCTGGGTTTCATTTAATAGCTACATTAAAATATTCAACTTGTGCCTTGGCTGGTGTAGCTCAGTGGATTGAGTGCGGGCTGTGAACCAAAGGGTCATGGTTCGAGTCCCAGTCAGGGCATATGCCTGGGTTGTGGGCTGGGTTCCCAGTAGGGGCCATGTGAGAGGCAGCCACACACTGATGTTCCTTTCCCTCTCTTTCCCCTCCCCTTTCCCTCTCTCTAAAAATATAAATAAATAAACAAACAAACAAATAAATAAATAAAATATTCAACTTGTGCCACTTATTGAGGGAATGAATCCATCATATACTCCCCACTGTGCAAAATAGTTATTCAACTAAACAACTGAAAAATTCATAATAAACATGAACCATCTACAAAGCATCTCTTTTACATTTTTAAAAATAAATTACTTTATTGTTGTTCAATTACAGTTGTCTGCATTTTCTCCCTGCCCCTCCCCCCACCCCAGCCAAACCCACCTCCCTCCCTTGCTTCCACTCCCCCCCTTGGTTTTGTCCATATGTTCTTTATAGTAGTTTCTGAAAATTCTTCTCCCCACTGCCCCCCCTCCTCTCCAGCTACTGTTAGATTGTTCTTAATTTCAATCTTTCTGGTTATATTTTGTTTGCTTTTTCTTTTGTTGATTATGTTCCAGTTAAAGGTGAGATCATATGGTATTTGTCCCTCACCATCTGGTTTATTTCACTTAACATAATTCTCTCCAGTTTCATTCATGCTGTTCCAAAGGGTAGTATCTCTTTCTTTCTCTCTCCTGCACAGAATTCCATTGTGTAAATGTACCATAGTTTTTTGATCCACTCATTTGCTAATGGGCACTTAAGTTGCTTCCAATACTTGGCTGTTGTAAATTGTGCTGCTATACTTTTTTTTCCATTTCTACTCCCCATTGCTAAGGCCACTTGACCACATGACCCCAACACCCCTGAATATCCCTGAAAAAACACCCACTAGCCCATTAAATAGAGTAATTTCACATTGATTTCCTTTAAGATTTTGATTCCTATTCGGGCTAATTAAAAAATGCAGCCAATCCTAAATAGTAAAGGCTATAATGACCATTGATATTTCAAATAATACAATTGCATTTGAAGATGACTACAATACCTACTGAAATAAAGTTTAATTTTTTTTATTTTTTTTAATATTTTATTTTTATTTATTTATCTTTAGAGGGGAAGGGAAGGAGAGAGGGAGAGAAGCATCAATGTATGGTTGCCTCTCATGTGTCCCCTACTGGGAACCGGCCCGCAACCCAGGCATGTGCCCTGACTGGGAATCGAACTGCAATCATTTGGTTCGCAGGCCCACGCTCAATCCACTGAGCCATGCCAGCCAGGGCTAAAGTTTAATTTTTTAGCATAAAATTCAAAGCTCTGGAGTGCACATATGATGTTCCTAACCAGCTACTCCAGCTTCATCTTCAAATTCCCATTCCTGTTGTCTCCTAATTCAAGGTATATTTCTTATTTCTTCTTAAGCAGACCTCTCCCATCCTTACCATCAGGACTTTGTTCATGATAATCCCACATTTTATTTATTTTTTATTCCCACCTTTTAAAATGCCTTCTTCCTACAGCTACCTACCAAGATGTTATATATCCTTCAAAGTTCATTTCAGATACTATCTCCTCCATGAAGATGTTCATAATTATTCTATCTTTAAGAGCTCTTAACTATTGATTGGAGGAGGAAGATGGCAGAGAATTGAATGGAAGTCACACTAACCTCCTCCTGGGACCAATCTGGAATTAAAACTAAATTGTGGATAAATCACCTGGAACACACAACTGACCAATAGCAAGAGAGAAGCTTTATAATATCAGACAGACAGAAGAATCAGATTCAGCACAACCTGTATGCCACTTAACCTGGGCTCTGGCAAAGGCAGGGACAGAGTAGGCTGAAGAAACCTGAGGAGAGACTGGGAATAGAGTCTCTGGGGAGAGAACTGAGTGAGTAGCTGCTGGGATCCTGGTGCTGAGTGAACTCCCATACTGCAGCATTCATTGTGCTCAGGCACACCACTCTCCTTCCAGTGGCAGCAGCCTGAGGGGAAATAATGGCCCCAAAACAAGGAGGGATTCTGACCCACCCTATTGTGGCTTAAGCCTGACTGATGAGTGCAGAGTGACTAGATTAAAAACTGAAGAAGACATCCATAGACAGTAGATCCCAGGAAGTTTCAAACTGGTTGCCTAATGTCAAAAGAGGTCAACATCTGACATTACCACAGGAGGATCCAGAAAGAAAAAACAGTGGCAACACCTGCACAACAGCATACAAGATGAGGTGTGTGGAGTGATTCTCACTCAACCAGCTAGAAGAAAGGTCACATCAAAGAAACACCCAACAACAATCAAAACCCAATTACATCCAGAGAGCCAACAAAAATGGCATAAAGGGCATCCCAAGAGCATCAAGTTCAGGAGATCAAGGAGACTGCTCAACTGACTCTCACAAGTTTCCTACCATAGAAGTTCACACCACAAAGTCAAGGAATCAAAACAGATCCATTTAAGAAGCAGAGGCAAACAAGAAGAGTCTCACAAATAATGGGAAGACAAAAAAATGACCACCAAACAAAATGAAAAGAGGAACCCTCAGAGAGAGTGCTAAATGAAATAGACATAAGTCAACTACCAGATATTAAGTTCAAAACGACGGTTATAAGGAAGCTCAATGAGCTCACTGAGAATTACCAAAAACTACAGGGAAACTGTGAGGAACTTCCTGCAAAGTATATCCTGAAAAAGGACATAGACACAATCAACAAGTGCCAAGAGGAAATGAAGTATACAATTTCTGAATTAAAGAACACAGTAGAAGGAATCAAAAACAGACTTGATGCAGCAGAGGATCGAGTCAGTGAGCTGGAGAACCAGGTAGGAAAAAACTCCCAGAAAGAGCAAGAAAAGGAAAAAAAGACTAAAAAAGAATGAAGAAGGTTTAAGGGACCTGCTGGATAACATGAATGTAATAATATCCCTTATAATAAGGATACCAGAAGAAGAAAAAGAAAAAGGAATAGAAAACCTATTTGAAAAAGTAATAATGAAAAACTTCCCTAATTTGATGAGGGAAAAAGTCACACAAATCCAGGAAAAACAGTGTCCCAAAGAAGAGGAACACAAAGAGGCCCATTGCAAGACATGTCATAATTAAAATGGCAAAATTCCAAGACAAAGAGAAAATCTTAAAGGCAGCAAGGAAGAAACAGAAAGTAACATACAAGGGAGTCCCAATAAGGCTACCAATTGGCTTCACAACAGATACACTACAAGCCAGAAGGTAATGGCAAGAATAATCCAAGTAATGAAAACCAAAGGCCTGCAACCAAGACTACTCTATCCAGCTAGGCTCTCAATTAAAATGGAAAGCAAAATAAAGAGCTCCCCAGACAAAAAAAAAAAAAAAAAAAAAAAAAAAAAAAAAAAAAAAAAAAAGCCTAAAAGAATATATCTCCACCAAACCAGCATTGCAAGATATGCTAAAGAGTCTGCTTTAAAAGAAGAAGAAAAACATTGAGAGAGAGTAATAACACAAGTACAAGGCAAGTAAAATGACAATGAATAAGTACCTATCAATAACAACCTTAAATGTAAATGAATTAAATGTTTCAATCAAAAGGCATAGGGTACCTGAATGGATTAGAAAAAATGACCTAAACATATACTGCTTAGAAGGGACCCACGTCATATCAAAAGAACTATACATACTGAGAGTGAAGTGTTGGAAAAAATATTC
>PVKM010014540.1:0-28788 GCA_004027735.1 Carollia perspicillata
AATGTTCTCAGAAAAGTGCAAGACAGGGTCATCTGCTGTGAGGATGAGAGGAGCCCACGCTCAGAAAATGAGACTCAAGAAGGAAGTTCTGAAGCAGCTTGGGTGGAGGTGTGTTCAATAAAGGTTACAAGAAGAAAAAAACTGATGAGTGGAAGTGCTGCTCTATTGAAAGTAAAGAAGTTCACATGTGTAGTGAGCCAACAAGAGTTGGAGATTAAGAGCACATGGCAGGAAGCAGAGGCCATGAGGGAGTTTTGGGTTACCAATAATATGCATTTAACTCTTGCTATCCTCAGCTCAGAAATGAATGGAATTCAGTATGAGTAACTGATGGGGATAGAGAAATGCCCTATTTTCCTCACTCTTTGCTACTAATGTGAATCACTGTTGTCCTTGTTTGTTCAGAAGGAATTGATGTGTTAAAACCATGAATAAGACTTTGCAATAATTCTGCAGCCATTTCAAGCTCTGCTACTATACAATAAGCTTTCCATTTTGCTATTTTTTTCTGGAATGTGCTGATAAACTGGAAAAAATGAAAGAAAGGAAGATATTTTTGAGGTGAATTAGGACAGTTTCTGAAAGCTAATCTGATAATCAGTCAGCCTAGACACCAGGAAGAATGGGAAACTTTCTGGGAAGACATGATTGCTGTAGAAAAAGAAAATGTCCAGATGGATCATTCTGAATTGGCAAGTGAGGGTGGGGAACTTTTCTTCATTTAAAAGAAGCAAGCAATGTTGGGCTCCTGCATGTGGCTTTTCAAAAGGGTTCTGCTTGCCCCACTTTTCTTCTTTTTTGTAGAATGAGGGCCATCAGTACTCAACAAGGTGAAATTATAGATGAGGAAAGGTGTGGTCTGCAGAGCTGAACACTGTCCTCCAGACTTTGGTTATTCTTGTGGATCTTGTTGGTCTCATCCCATGTTAATGCCAAGCACTGTGCTAAACACTTTGTGTGGTTTAGTTCATTTTATACTCGCAGCAACCCTATGAGGTGGGTACTATTATAATCCTCAGCATCAGAGAGGTTAGGCAATTTTTCCTATATCACATAGCTAATACATAATGGAACTTAAGTTTGACCTTAGGCAGAGTCGCTCCAGAATTAATGTTTTTAAGCTTCATATTGTAATCAGTATTTGAATATAATTTGCAATACCATTGACACCAGTGTATTTTGCACTCTGTAAATGGAATTCATACAGAATCATAACAAATACTGTATATGCATTATTCAGTTATACTCATTTATTAACTACAGAATCCAGGATTCTCTCTGCAACTGTCTAGAGACTGCATAGCATCCAGACAACTGATCAGCCATAGAAGTTTCTTTCTTCCTTTCTTTTTTTCTGGGAGCTTTCTTAATAAAAACAAAAAGGATTAGATGAAAGACTCAAGTCATGCCCTTAATGCATGTACATGTTTATGTTTATGTGTGTTTTTGTATTATCAATTATTCACATACAGCCCTAGCCACATGATTTTTGCTATTACTCTATAACTCTATATTCAACATGAAGGAATTAGTGAAAAACTAGCAATTTAAGGCAAAAAAAAAAAAAATCCCTGCCCCCATTCTTGTCTAGTTCATCTTTATTTGTAGTCAGCTTTGGCATCATCAATTCATCACATTTTGTGACCTTTGTAGGTCCAGATGTTAGTTATTAATGCTGAAAAGTAAATATTTCCATGTCTGCACCTTTCTGACATTCAGTAGGGTGTTGGTCCCTTGTGGTTGAGTAGGGATCTGTAACTGGTCCTAACTGATAAAATATGATTAAAAATTATGTGTGTCACCTTCAAATTAAATTTTAATAACTTGCTTTGCCATGTCCTCTCTTGCCACAGTCTCTTTCTGCCATCAATCTAATAAGTCTCTTTTTGCTGGGGAGGACAGTGACAATACAAAACTGAATATCCCATGAATCAAGGGGAAGAGAGGCTTGTTTGTGAGCCAGAAATCAGTGTCTGTGGTTTTGAGCTTTCAAAATTTAAGGATTGTTTGTTATTGTAACATAACTTACTATATACTGACTCATACAATTAATATATAACATAGATATATGCAGGATCATACCAGATTTTGGGGGAGTACTAATTGCAGGAACTCCTTAGTCTCTTTCTATAGTGTTCACAGTTTCCGTGTTTATGTGCCCTATAGACTTCACTAATGATATGTTTCTACTCACAACCCCATGGGTTCTTACAGTGAAAGAACCTAAGAGGACTCATACTTGCATTTCAAACTGCCCCAAATTGATTACTGAACTATTTGAAAAGGCCTGCCTTATCTCTGTTATAGTGGTAAGAAGGGAGTTGTAATAAATTTTAAATGCTGCCCCTATTATTTAAGTGATTTTAATTATTTCTCTTTATGACAACGAACTGGTCAGTGCAGTCAAGGTGTGTTGTCAAGATATTGACATTGTACTCCATAAAGAAGAGTTTCATGAGCATGCCATGTTGGGTAAGTAAGTGACCATAACTAATTATAATGAAAACCAGGAAATGTAACCCAGGGAAAAAATAACCTATCTCTGCCATAATATTTAAGGAATTATTATTACTTTGATTATTACTGTATTTCATCCAATCCAAAATTTACATTTTTTAAAAAGTCATTTTTTGCCAATTTTGGAATCAAGATGCAGACTAACATTTGCATATGGATTTTCATTATGGTTTAATTGGCAACATCTTTTTCTTTCTTAATAGTACATCCAATTTACAATGGATTTTACAGTTGATAATATATTTCTCAATAACATGCTAATATCTCAGCAACTTCCCCCCAAAATTGTTTTTAAATAGTGATGGCATATATTTGATAAGTACTAATGTGCTTTTAAATCTGACAATTTAAAAATATTAATCATTCCCTGTCTGGGTTGCTCAGTTGGTTGCAGTATTGTCCTCATACTCTAAGGTTGTGGGTTCAATGCCCAGTTAGGGCATGTACCTAGGATTCAGGTTTATTCCCTGGTCAGGGCACATACAGGAAGGTGACTGATCAACATCTCTCTCGTTCTCTCCCTTCCTCTCTCTGTAAAATCAGTAAACATATCTTTAGGTAAGAATTAAAAAATGAATTAATTAAAATGCTAATCTTGCTAAGTGATACAATAGGGATTTTTAGACTTTTCCTTCTATTTCTCAGAGAAAGTGATGATTAACATGTGTTAAAATAACAGCAAGTTATACATAGAAAAGTTGAATCATAAAAATTAAAATACTGAGCAACTTTAAAGAAGAATATAATCATGTATATCTATAAAAGTGCTATACTTTTTTTTAATTGAACATGCCTACAACTCTTTTATTTTGGGGCCGACAAGTTATTTTTGTCCCATATAAAAAAAGGGAGAGTATAAAACTTGTGATACTATGGAACCTTTAGTATAATATTTTTTAATTTTAATTTTAATTTTTTTTGTTTTTCTCATACTTTATTATTTTGTTTCTTTTTGTGTGTGTTCTTTTTATTTTTCATTTTTTATTTTAATTGTTGTTCAAGTACAGTTTTCTGTCTTTTACTCCCATCCTAGCCCACCCACCCAGCCCTCCCCCTCCCATTTCCATCCCCCCTAGTTTGTTCCTCTTTTTTAATTGTTCAAGTACAGTTGTCTCCATTTTCCCCCTACCACTCCCCTCTCACCCCAGCCATCTCTGCTTCCCACTCTTGATCCTACCCCACATTTGGTTTTGTCAATGTGTCCTTTATAGATATTCTTTAAAACCCTTCCCCCTTTTCTCCCCATTATCTCCTCCCACTTCCCCTCTGGTTACTGTCAGTTTGTTCTTTATTTCCATGTCTCTGGTTCTATTTTGCCTGCTTGTTTTGTTGATTGGGTTCCAATAGTAAGTGAGATCATATGGTATTTGTCTTTCACTGTCTGGATTATTTCACTTAGCATTATGCTCTTAAAGTATACTTGATTGATCTACATTTCTTAAAAAAATAATTTTACCACGTAGCATAAATCAAACATGTAGTATGAGTGAGAGTGGGATAGTTAAGTATATATCTTATAAGTGGTCTTGTTATTAAATGTAGTCCGACTGAGAAACTTAAAATCTATCCATATTAGTTACATCATTTGGAAGATGCCCAAACAATGAGGAATCAAGCATAACCCACCCAAAATAGTAATGCCTTTAGCCCATTTTTGAAGACGGTTTTCGTGTGCGCCATTATTTAAGCATTTATGAAAAACAATGTTAAAAAACCTAAATATGAGAGTAGAAATGCAGGTTGACATTAAATACTCCTCATGTTATTATGATGAGGAAAAGGACATATGTAATGAAGTAAAGACAGTATATAGCTCATTTCTTGAAAAAACTTGTTTATTCTAACTTCAAACATAGCAGACCATATTTGCTAAGGGAATACTCTAAAGTCTTCATTCATGAAACATTAACAAAAAAAAAACATTGTCTTTCTATTTTTATTATTGATAGGACTTTATTTCTCCACTGTTTTTCATAAAACACACTTTTGTCTTAAGTTGTATTTCAGAAAATCTATTCTATTTTCTGCAAAAATGCTTGAGAATGTAAGCAATGTCATTTACCTACCATCTTTATGTATTAAGAAATAGTGCAAACTTGGACATCAATGAAGATATAAAGTGTTTATATTAGTTTATACTTTTTTACCCCTTAAAAAGGCCATCAGAATTTCTGGTTGAAACAACAATGACTGGTCAAAACTGTAAAAAACATTTCCTATTTCTAGATCATCTCATCTTCAATCATATATATTATATATATAATGTATATTATATAATGTGCATAATACATATGCAGTAATTTACTTTCAAAGCAATCTTTTTGTGAAGTTATTATAAATTTTATTTATTATTAATGTATTTCTCTGTAAAAATATGAAGTCACAAAATCAGATTATTCAGTTTATTTTTTAAAATGTCACATTTATATGAACAAAATTCGTATTTTTTGACATTCTATTGATCCTGGAAATGCATAATTGAAAATAAATTAATTCCATTTTCTTCTCGTTGATAGTCCAAATTTCAGAGTTGGCTGATTCAGAAAGGCATTTACCCTCTGAATAAACCAGAGGCGAATTGTCCATGGTCTGAGGTACAACTGAGAGCTAGCTACCTCTACAAACCTCTAATTTAGCACTTTTCATGATTAAAATTCTGTTTTGTTGTCAGTCTCCCTCACTAGATTTTAAGTTCACTGAAAGTGTTTCTGATGCCTGACATAAAATAGTCACTCAAATGTTTATTGAACTGAATGTAAGCTAAGTGAGTAGAATTGTAATTAGGACTTTGAATGAACTGTTTGGGGACACATCACATGCTTTTGTTTATGAATGACAACTTTTGTTTGAGAAACTGAGAAAAATCTGGTGTGTTAAGTATGCTGTACATAGACTGGTTTCACTTAACATATAATTCTTCATATTGCAGGAAACAGAAACTATATTACACTTTAAAATATCTCACACTTAGGTTATGATCTTCTTAATTTGTATAGCAACACTGGAAGTTTCCAGGACTCAGGCAAGATTTGAAAATTAAAGTTCCAGAGTCAAAAAATAGTTAAAAGATAGTCGAGGTTGTTTCCAGTCATACCAAGCAAAATTAAATCTCTGATCTAAGTTTTGCATACAGTATGCCATCATAAAAATAGCAAACATTCTTTTCTTGATTCTGGGTGATTTTGACAAGTTACTCAAACTTTTACTTTTTTCTTGAATATTAAATAAAAGAAATGTAAAATCTTTCTCTTCCTGTCTGCTGTAAAAATGGAATGAGAAAATAAATTTAAGACATTAATTGGAAAAAATGGAAAACTTTAGCTCAAATATACCAGCTATAAACTCTATTTCTGAAAACAAGCAGTTTTCAGTATCCTCTGTAACACGCAGCTTTCACATTTCTGAGCTGTTTACTGTAAATAGTTATTTGAGTAGTCAAGAATATTAAAAATACTTTTGGATCGTTTATGTTTAAGGTAGACTTTAAAGATTTTAAGAGAACTATAAAGTCATTGTAATTTATAATAACTATATTCAAATGTGCCTTCTTTAAATTTTCCTGTCTTAAAGAAGTTTCCATAAAACCTAACTTAATTCCATAATACAAAATCACATATACTTTCATGTGTTTCTAGATGATATCAACCAAGAATAGAATTATTGCCTAATATAGTACATTAGAAGAAAATAACCTCACTGGTACTCAGTTTGAGCAATTTCATCAAAAGCAATACTGCTAATACTTTTGGACAAATTCTACTACTAATAATATAAGTTTTTACTATATGTATCTTCAATGTATTCAGTGGAAATTAAAAGATAAATGCAGAGCTATTCTTAGTACATAGAATAAGCCTCCATGAGTACAGTTATTAACAGAATGTGGAGGGAGCATATGTAATTCCATATATGGGATCTGTTCTTTTCAGCTACACAGGTTGGGTTCTCCGTGTGTGTTTTGGCACTCTATGCCAAAAGACATGTCACAGATTTCAGTTCCAGCTCATCTCCACTTATTATCACTAGACTTGTCAACCTTTTGAAATGACCTCCTCATGCATACAATATAACTTAAGGGAGGAATGCACTGGAGCAGTTCAAAAGCTACCACCTCAAAGAGCTGGTTTCAATTTCTACTTAACTCTTCCTGCCACATCCCTACATTAAACCTCCTCTGAGTCTATTGCCTTAACATACTCAGTACATGGTCCATTTCTGTTTCTCATGGGTCATTTGGAGGGGTGTGTTCTATTGTGAAATATGCTCTGTGTTCTTTTTAGCTGTCAGCACTTTGCTCCTTTTCTGCTTATGTGTGATAGGAAGCAAGTGGAGCTTTAAACTTGAATTAACTCCATAGAATAGTTTATGCAGTTTTATATCCCTCATATTTCTGATTTTACTCCATATTTACACTTTAATATTAGCTTAAAATTACAGATTCAATACAATATTCCTTATGTCAATACTATTCACACACACACACACACACACTTATATTGTTAAAGAAAGTCTTTTCTTCTTAATATTTCTCTCTTAAAACACAAAACCTTAATTTTAAAAGAAGCTCCCCATGTGGTGATCAGGCCCCCAAAACATGGAGGCAGCTTGATCTGTAGTTTCACTAAATCTGAAGGTTTCTTTCCCTCTCCTACATGTTGGAGGTTCTGTATTTTGTTTTAATGAAACATGACTTTTATTATAGCTTCATTACCAAATTCTACAGGCCTTGTCTTCAAAACACATCCAGTAGATAAAGCTACATAAAGTGCCTGGCATACAGTAGCTGATCGATAAATATTTGCAGACTTTGTGGACAGGCCAGCACTCATCATCCCCTCTACTATTTCCCTTTACATCAGTTTACTGCATTGGTCTCCTTCCTTGTTTCATGGCTTCTGGATAGTCCCTCTAAATTTGATTCTCAAAACAGTAGCCATAGTGATTCTTTGGAAGTGAGGTTGGATCCTGTCATTCTTTTGTCTAGAAGCTACCAGTAATTTCCCTTCTCAGAGCAAAGCCAAACTCCATACAACCAACAAAGTGTGTACAAGTCTAGTCTCCTGTTACCTATCTAGCCTCTTTTTTAAAAATTTATTTTATCATCATTCAACTACAGTTGTCTACATTTTCCCCTCACCACTCCCCCACACCCCAGCCAAACCCACCTCCTTCCCTTGCTTCCACACTCCCCTTAGGTTTTGTCCATGTGTCTTTTACAGTAGTTCCGGAACTACTGTAACTTCTTATTTTATACTCTGCTTTGTAATCTGTTTCTTTAGTCTGTGTCAGCTCTTGGCTACTTTGATGTTATGGTCCTAATTCTTTACTGCTGCTCTTCAGTGTTAACCACTGTCAGAATATTTGCTACCTTCAATTAAGCATAGCTTGCTCCCTTAACTTCATCAGATCTTTGTGTAAGTGATATTTCACAGAGAGGTTTTCCCTCATAGATTAGAAATATTTACTCTCTTCCTTCATCTCACCTCTACAAGTGGTGTACACTTTGCCATCCAAATTGCTAATGGAATATTACTCAGATTATGCCTTCTTGAAAACCATTTGCAGTACTAGCCCTGCCCTTTTACACTCCTGCTGTGCAGGCAAGAAGAATAAATGCAAGCTAGTCCAGATGTCCTAGGAGGAGAATGAGAAACACCTGGAACAGAGCCAAGCCCTGCCTAGACCAGCCTAGAACACCGTGGTATAGCTGGCTCCCAGATTTGTGAGCTACAAAAATGTATATGTTTGTATGTCTCTGAGGCTTTTGTGGTTCATATTACTTAGCACTCAGGTGACAATAGCTAACCGATATACCATCTATGATAACCTGTTTAAAATTGAATGTGCACAAGTTATAAATCCCAGAGTGAGCAGATGTCTTTGCTTCATACCATCAATAAAATTCTGTTTAATTTATTTACCACTTAAAAACTTAGCACATTTTGGGGGACAAAAATGCACCCTACTTGCATGATGTTCCATGAGAATCTAGAGTGCTTACATGGCTTGCTCACGCCCTTGTGACCAATCAGAACACTGACAGCAGATGCTTTGCATATAACTTCTCATTCACCTTAGTTTTCTTTTCGCAATACTCGATTCTTTAAGCTGCCTAACACTTTCCAGAATAGATTCATTGTATAAGCTTGAGTCAGGAATTTTAGCATTTTAGAATAAACAAATGCACACAGTTTGCTCCTGCAGAACAGGCTGTGGGCCCAGAAACTAGACTCCTATAGCTATTCTCTTGCCATTCTTAGTTATTTCAGAGCTTAATAAAATAAGCTCTTTGCAGGCATTCCATGCATTTCTCTGTCCCTAGTTCACCAGCCCCTGTCCACAATTCTCTTGGGTATTCCTTTTAGAACTTAAAATTTAAACATGAATATAAAAAGAATTTGCAACATGAGATTTAGCTGTGTGTGCAGCATTTTATTTATATATTTTTTACATATGGTTGAGAGAGTTCATAGCTTTTTATTGATAGCCTGTTATAGCCCTAAGTGAATCATTCAGGAAGTCCAGGTCTTGTATTTCACTCATGTGGGTCTCTGAATTTACTCCTTATATCCTGAATCATTTAAATTAAGAGGTTTTATGATTATTGCTCCAATGGCCTGCTACATTTTCCTTGATTAAAAAAAAACCTTCATTGTTAAAAATATCCCATTCATACATTCACATATTTCTTTGGTTAACAAGGAAATATCTGATGTATTTAAGCCTTTTTACATTCATGATTGCCAAGCATAATAAGCTTCTATTTTTATTTTTATTCTCACTCTCTTTGTCTAAGGAAGTTAAAATGAAATTGCTTTAATTTAAATATACAAGTATATAAACAATTTTTGGTATAGGTACCTATTATATACAAAACTAAACAATCTATTATACAACATTTAGCTTATTTAATATATTTTACTGAAAAGACAAAGACAGAAAAATTATGATGTGGTTTAAATTTAAAAAAATCATTACAACTTGTTTCAAATTGCTAGCAAAGTCAAGTTTTATATTAAAGCACGTGTTCTTATTTATCTGGACAACACAGAGTATATATTTTACTGCCTGTGAAAACTCTTCCTCAGCTATTTTCTTTGGTCAATATTAAAGTTTCATTGAGTGATTAATATTTATGGATGTCTTAGTACATTTGCATATCATACATGAAGGAAATAGCTAACATTTAGTTCTACTTGTTTTTTGCTAGATTTTTTTTAACTCTTGATAAGTTTATCTTCACATTAAGGAGCACCCCAATACAGAAACATGCTTGGTGCTGCATACTAACTTGAAAATGAATAATGGTCCTCACCCTCTTGGAATCTATAGGTATTGTCTTTAGTGAAAGGCAACGTGCTGTTTAATAAATCATCATATCAGCAGTTTCCCTGCCATGTACCACACTGGGGGACAGCTCAATAGCTAATATTTCTCTCCTACAAGCTACTATGCTAACTAACTAGGTCGTGCTATCAACTTCAGTTTCCAGCCCTATTAAGATACATACACAGAAGTACAAAGATCACCGACCTAGCTCTCCTACATATTTTTTATCCCTGTGTGTGGGCTTTAACAAAGTGTATTTATTTAAATATAATCAATCACATTTAAACATAAAAATGACAGATTTTACCACTTTGAGATGTGTGATATTTTTCATTGCTGATATACAATATCAGTTAGTCCTAATAACATATGAAAATATAGTAGATAAGTGATCGGTTAATGATCATGATGAGATAGCAATTAGAATACTGAGCAAGTGGTTTTAATAATGTAGAATTGCTAACAGGCACCTGCTCAATCATCTTTTATTTGTATACCCAAGGGCACACTTTGAACTTTATATGCCTCAATTTCCTCCCTGTACAATGGGATTTCAATACCTTATAGGGTTTGTGCTGATGATTAACTGGAATAATGCATGAGAGCATGAAGTGTAGTGCAAAGAATATTTAAGTATTGATGGATATGAAATAAATTGGGTAAATGGCTTTAGCCTTTGATAAGCAAGAACTATGGATAAGTCCAAGAATTTCTATTTGTCGAGAATCTATGTAAAAAGTAAGATTTCATCTTTGTCTACATCAGAAACAACACATCCCACAAAATATTTGAATTTTAGGTATAGGAATGTATATCTGCATTATTTGAGATTTCACAATATTAACATATATGTATTGGGATGTTCAGTGATGCAAGCAGTACTTTACCATATTATCTGTGGACTCCCAGTACTTCAGAAGAATAATAGCAAAGGACCCAAGGATTGATATGCTGATAAATCATTTAATATTTCTAGAACAGTATGATGTCATAAGCCATAAAATGCCTTTTCTCAAAAACGTGCAGTTAGTTGTCACATAATTTGGATTGGCTGGGTTATGTTATGAAAGAAGTAACCCCAAATATCAGTGGTTTAATTCTCTGAGTAATAGCAGAGAGAGGAGAGTCTAGAGACACACTGTAGTCCTTCAGGAACCCACAGTAATGGAAGCTCCATCTTAACACAGGACTTCATATCATCAATCAGGTCAAGGAAATGCAGCAATTTATATACACGTTCTTAAAGCTTCTGCTCAGAAGCAAAACATGTTGCTTAGGGTCATGCTTTATTAGATAAGGTGGGTCACATTGTCAGGCTTAAGGTTGCCAAAAAGGGTAAAGAAGTGCCCTATCAAAAGTGAAGAAAAAAGAGAAAATATTTCTTAATAGCCCTAATCACCGCAGTTACTATTTAGTACTATATTTGAATTCTTAATTACTTTATTATTATTATTTTAAATTAATAGAAACTAAATGGATAACTATGTTGTGTGAGCATTTGCAAATAAAAATCTTCAAGTGATATTTTTTTCAGAAAGGCTACATATTAGTAAGTCATTAGTGTGCTTTACAAGCATAAGAAATCATTGTTCTAATGTGTCCAAGAGAAAGCTGGTACCCAGCTTTGTGGCTCCAGATTCTTGGATTTTCAGCAATTCAGAATGATTATATTTAAGAAATCTGGCTTATTTAATTACATTTATAGTGGTTGATTCAAAAATCAAGCTCATTCAATAATTAATAACAGTTAAGGATTGGGATAGATGTAATAATCTTGCTGAAAAGCATATTCTGTCTTATTAGTCAAAATACACAATGTACTAACTTATAATTAGAGGCTTGCTTAGAGATTATGGAAACAAAATATGGTATATTTAATTATGTCCATGGCCAAAAATTGCATGTGTATGTGTGTATACATGTGTGTGTGTGTGTGTGTGCGCATCCTGTTATGATAGCCAGATGGACTTCACACTACAGAATTATTTCTAGACCCAGACTGTACAAGGAGGTTCCCAGGTCAAGGCTTCCACTCCAGTAGAGCTTTTATTTTTAGAACTTCAGTATAGAAAATGGGCATATCAACTTTTATCAGTTAACAATTTTACCTATAATCATAATTCAGCATTAATCCCAGCCATACTTTTCTGAGTTCATGTCCAGTCACCTGGAATTAATGTTTACCTAAGTTTTATAACACATGCCCCGTGTTGTTTCATACCTGGAGATACCGCTATTACTGTCACTGTAATACTTATTACATGCGAATGCCTAGTGCCTGCTATGTTTTAGGAATTTACATGTTTTATATCACTAAATTCTCCCAATAAATAGGTGATATAAGCTTGCAATTTTTATTTTGGAGATGAAAAATTAGGAATCAAAAATATTAATTGATTTTGCCCCTTATTAACTAAAGCAGCAGTAGTTTAAATAATGATCTATAATTGTAGTAGCAAGTCATAGTAATTCCAAAATATTTTACTGGCTCAACTCCATTTTACTTACTCTGAATTTCATTAAGGGATAAATTGAATTTACATTGTTGTCACAATCCACATACCTCTCTTACATTCCACAATGAACAACAAAAAAAAAAACAATAGATCACTGAGATGACAGTATGATAATTTGAAGGAATAGCAAAAAGCTAGAAAATGGAATTGTCTGTAGTTCGTCCTTATTCATTCCTTAGGTTTTGACTTATAGAATGTTTTCTTCCTTCGAGTATCATTTTGTCATTTGAGGGTTTCCATGTTCTCCGGCAGAAGTTCTGACCTTCGTTGAATGTCTCAGGTGCACACAGATCCAAGTGTCTTCACTGATGTAAATGTAACTGTGGTAATCACCTATATGTTCTAAAAGGGAAATCAAATCTCTTTTAATCTTGGCTAAATCTGCTCACTATGAAGGAGAACCTATCTACTAAAACACTGAAGAAATAAGAAAGTCTTTATCACTGCCATCTTTCACTTCCATCCTTTTTCAGAAAAGCCATATCTTGATCAGGGAATAAAGTTACATATGCAATGCAATCAAATCACTAACATGCTGTATGTAGGATATGGATGATGGCCAAATAAGAAAGAAAAAAACAGAATTATTAACCCTCCCCAGTGATTATCTAATTAACATTTGTTAACAATCTCTGTGTTGTTGAGCAACATATAATCCCCTCTTCATCATTCTAACTCCAAGCATGGTAAGTCAGTAAATCAGTGGTAGTTGGACTCAATCTTCATGCAAACTGAAGTCCCTAGATTTTTTTAATGTGAAAACACATGTCTCCCCAAGACAGGAGAAGGAAATGATTCTACCTACATGATATATCAAACATGCTCAGCATCTAAGTTTATAGAGAAAACAAAGGGTAAATGTGGTAAAGATTTTTTCTGGAGAAGATGCAACTTGATAGCCATTTGTAAATATATGGGATCTATATGCTTAGTAACAAATATTGCCAATAAATTGCAAACTTTTTTAAAAACATTAAAATATCCAAGACTAAGTTAGATCTAAATATGGATCTCCAAAAGAAAAGGGAGGGTACAGAGAGTATTGCTTATTTTTCTAGCTGAGTTTTGTGTCACTGACTATCCAATCCACAACTGCAGTAAATGGGCAAAACCTATATTTCCATCTAGTCACCACTATTTTAAAAACATATGGTACACACAATAATGGGAGGGAATCTAATAGAATAATTATAAAATGAATATTATAAACATCTGAGCTCTATAATTCTAGAATTATTATGAATATATCATCACATATAAAACTGATCTTTTATAGTTATGAAAAAAGAACTAGAATGCATTGACTAATACCAGATGTTCTGAAAAACTCTATCTGTAAAATTGCTAATATTCTCATGCATATTATACCTTTGTTCAATGGCTGTTAATCTATTAATATAAAGGTCTGATAGATAAAAAATAATTTCAAAAAACAGCAATGTATTTTGCCTTGCCTTAGTCCGCTTTTTATTATGTGGCCTATTCCTGTTTAATGTTAATAACAGATGTGGCATTCACCTCTCCCATCATAGCGGGAATTTCCTTTCATGTGTCATGTTGTTGTCAAGTTTTCATCACCATTATCTTCTTCAGTATTCCCCGCAGATGGGTAGTACTCTAATCCTTGAAAAGGACTCAACCTGATTGTTCGGATATAGACAGTTTTTAACATTTTAATTTCAAAGTGAATTATGTTGCCAGATTTGCAATATGCCTGCTGGGTGAGTTAGGGTGTGTCACAAACCTTCCTTATGTTTCAGGATCCAGTGCCGTAAAATAGACATTGGTATTGATTTGTTCTCTGGGAAATGTGATACATCTGTGTAAAATATTATTCAATTGATTTGTTACATGAAAAGTTACATCTCTCCTTAAAAAAACACACACTTCCTCAGAGAAATGGAGGTTTCCATGGTTGTGGGATATTTTCTTACTGTTGCCTTAAAAATGGCTTTTAAATATGCTCCCATTACTTTCATGAGTGTTTCCTAAACTCCTATTGTGTGAGTGTTTCCTAAAATTTTTGGCCATTAAAATATTTACTATTCTGTTCACTAAGAAAAAGAAAAGACAATAAACAACCAAAATAAGACATGGTTCAAATTCTCAAGACAGTTATAACAGAGGAGATGAAATGTAAGTTTGATAAAAAAATAGTGCAAAATAATGCATATTTATTAGATTAATTGCAGTACAATGTAGGCCTGGATCACTAATGCAAATATAGAGTGCTACATGACAACATAGGTAAAGGATTTTAACTACAGGAAAAAAAAAAAACAGGGCAGAATAACCCGTGGAAGGCAATCCTATAGTGGTTTATATGGTGAACCATAAATTTGTTATTGAGCTTCCCAGGAGACAAAATCAAGAAGAGAGCATCATTGGCATTAAAGTAAAATTTAGAAGATGTAAAATAATGATATAACACAAATATACAATGAACATATGTTAAAAATTTTCCTGAGTTCATTACAAGATGAAACTAGGAGATATTAAAATCATTTGAAAAACCAAAGGACACTTGAGAACTGTGTGTGTTTAGTATGCACTCTATAGTATAAATTATAAAATTTATATAGTTATGTAAATAAATGTTTTAAGTCTTCTGGATTAGAAGCAAAACTGGTTAATGTCTTATAAGGCAATGAATTTATGTACACTTTGGACTTGTCTGTGCTACTGGACCTAAAAATTAGCAAATTTTCCTAAATATACAAACTTTGATAGATTTTAAACAAATATTTTAACTAAATACATTCCTCTAGAAATTCTTAGGTGGCTTCAACACTATTTAGTATTGAAAGAATGTGTACTTTATGTTTTGGCCTTATTTCAGCTTTGTTAGTTTTTTATTGTGTTAATTCTTTAAAAATTGTTAACATTTATTTTCTTCTATGTTTCCAGCAGTTTGTTCATTTATTTTCGTGTTTATTCACTTAAAAATCTTACATTGTATTATTCACATCCTTATTTTATTTTTATTTTTCCAGGTTTACTGAGGTATAATTGACAAATACAATTTGTATATATTTAAGTTGTACGATGTGATGGTTTGACATATGTATATAATACATAATAATTACCACAATTAAATTAAGCTAATTAACACATCCATGATGTAGTTACTATTTTGTTTTGGTGTGTAAATACACTGAAGATTTAATCTCTTAGCAAATTTTAAGTATACAAAATGATATTATTAAGTATCGTCACCATGCAGTGTATTAGATCTCTGTAACTACTTATAACTGAAAGTTTGTACACACTGACTGACCTCTTCCCATTGTCTCAGCTACTGATAACTATTGTTCTACTCTCTGGTTCTTTGAGTTTGACTTTTTTAGAGTCTACTTATATTTGAGACCATACAGCATTTGTTTTACTCTATTTGTTTCACTTAGTATAATGCACTCCAGATTAATCCATGTTGCCACAAACGGCAGGGACGCTTTTTATGACTGAATTATGTTACTCTGTGTGTGTTTACATACCACATACTTTTTGCCATTCACAGGTTGACAGACCCTCAGGTTGTCTCCATATTTTGACTGTTGTGAATAATGTTATAGTGAACATGGGAGTAAAGATTTCTCTTCAAGGTCCTGATTTAATTTACAGCAATACATACCCAGGATTGTGTTGCAGGACCATAGGTTAGTTCTATGTTTGATTTTTTTAAGTAACCTCTAAATTGTTTTCCATAGTGGCTATACCAGTCTACATTCTCACCAGAATTTTTCTCCCATTTTTTTGATGATAGTCATTCTATCAGGTGTGAGGTGATATGACCTTGTGTTTTTGATTTGTATTTCCCTTGTTATGAGTGATCTCATACACCTTCTACTGTACCTGTTGACCAACTGCATATTTTCTTTGGAAAAATGTCTATTCTTTTCCCCATTTTAAATTATTTGGGTCTTTCTCTGCTATTGAGTTTTATGAGTTCCTTAGAGTTTTTGTATATTTACCCCTTATCGGATATATTGTTTCTAAAGATTTTCCCCCAATCTGTAGATTACCTCTTCATTTTGTGGGTTGTGCCTTTTGCCGGGCAGACATGTTTGAGTTTGATGTAGTCCAGCTTCTTTACTTTAGCTTTTATTTCCTATATTTTTAGTTCCCATATCCAAAATAAGAAAAAAAAATATTGACAAGACCAGTATGAAAGAGGTTTCCACTATGTTTTCTTCTAAGAGTTTTACAGTTTCAGGTTTTATGTTTAAATCTTTATTCCATTTTGAATTGATTTTTTAAATATACCTTAATATAAGTGTTCAATATAATGTTTTGCACGTGGATATTTAGTTTCCCCAACATTGCATATTTGAGAGACTATCCCCATTGTGTGTTCTTAAAACCCTTGCAATAGATTAATTGACCATGTATGTGTGGGTTCATGTCTATGTTCTCCATCCTGTTCCATTAGTCTGTGTATTTGTTTGTATGCCAGTATCATACTATTTTGATTACGGTACCTTTGTAATATAGTTTGAAATTAGGAAATGTAACACATCTTCTTTGTTTTTCTTTCTCAGGATTTCTTTGATAATTTAGATCTTTCATTGTTGTATTCATATAGGAATATTCCTCCATTTCTCTGAAATATACTATTGGAGTTTTGAAAGAAATTGTGTTGAATTTGTAAATCATTTTGTGTAGTATGGACATTTTTAATAATATGTTTTCAAATAATTTAATGACATAGCATATCTTTTTATTTATTTCTGTCTTCTTCATTTTCTTTCATTATTGTCTTATGGTTTTCAGTACATGAATCTTTTACCTACTTTGTTAAGTTTATTCCTCAGTAATTTACTACTTTTTGTGCTATTATAAATAGACTTGTTTTCTTAATTTTTTTTCAAATAGTTTGCTGTTAGTATATCCAAACACAATGTACAATTCTCATACATTGATTTTTGTATTCTGTAACTTTAATAAACTTTTCACTAGTTCTAACAGTACTTTTGGTGTAGTCTTTAGGGCAGGTGTGTCAAACTCATTTTCACTGGGGTTCACTTGTGGTTGCCTTCAAAGAGCCGAATGTAATTTTAGGACTGTATAAATGTAACTACTGCTTAACTAGGGGCAAGGAGCTCAGTGCTGCCACTGGGTAGAAGCAAAGTGTCAGGCCGGATTCAGCCTGCAGGTCTTGTGTTTGCCACCTGTGCTTTAGGGCTTTTCCATATCTAACATATTATTATTCTTATTTGGCTGCCTTTTATTTCTTTTTCTTGCCTAATTGCTCTGGTTTGGACTTCTAATATTACATTGAATAGAAGTAACTTAGTGGGCACCCTTGTCATAGTTCTGATTTTAGAGGAAAAGCTTTCAGCTTTTCGTCAGTGAGTACTGTTTCAGCTTTGGACTTTTCTTGTATGGTCTTTAATATACCAAGTTATATTCTTTCTATACCTAATTTGCTGAGAGTTTTGGTCATGAAAGCATGTTTTATCATGAAAAAAATTTATAAGATGCTTTTTCTGCATCTACTAAGATAATAATATGCTTTGTGTCCTTCATTTTTTAATGTGGTATATCACATGAAATTATCTGTGGATGGTGAACCATCTTTGTACCCCTGGAATAAATACCATTTGGTCGTGGTGCATTATCCTTTTAATGTTCTGAGGAGTTCAGTTTGTTAACATTTTGTTGAACATGTTTGCATCTATGTTCATCGGTGTGTTAGCTTATTATTTATTTTTGTGTAGTTTCTTTATATAGCTTTGTTATAAGGATAATGCTGACTAAGTTAATTTGGAAGTGTTTCCCCTTCCTCTTCTATTTCTGAAAGACTTTGAAAGTTATCAGCATTAATTCTTCTATAGATGTTTGATTAATTGCACTCATGAAACCATCTGATCTTCAGTTTTAATTTCTTGAGAGTTTTTTTTTATTACTAATTAAATCTCCTTAATTGTCTCTGGTCCATTCAGATTTTGTAACCCTTTATGACTTAGTCATGGTAAGTTATATATTTCTATAAATGTATCCAATATACATAGGTTATTTAATTTATTTGTTTGTAGTAGTATTTGTATTTCTGTGGTATCAGTTGTGATATCTTGTCTGTCATTTAGATTTTTGAGTCCTTTCTCTTTTTCCTTGGTTATTATACTTAAAGTTTGTCAATTCTCTTTATTTTTTTAAAAATGGCTCTTTTATTGATTTTCTCTATTTTTTCTAATCTCTATTTCATTTATTTGAGCTCTTATCTTTATTATTTTCTTCCTTATGTTAACTTTGGGTTGAGTTTATTTTTTTTCTAGTTCCTTGAGGCAAGAAAATTAGCTTGTTTATTTAATATTTTTTTCTTAATGTAACATTTATTGCTATGACCTTCCCTGTTAGAACTGCTTTTGCTGTACTGCATATTTTTAGTATGATATTCTTCCATTTTTTGTTTGTTGCATGATACATTCCATTTTCTTTTGGTTTCATTTACTATTTGCTTGTTCAGGAGTATGTTGTTTAATTTTCATGCATTTGTAAAAATTTTTCAATTTTTGTCCTGAAATTGATTTCTAATTTCATACCATTGTGTTTGGAAAATATACTTGATGTGATTTTGATACTCTTTAATTTATTAAAATGTGCTTTGTGGCACATGCGATCTATGCTACAGATTGTCCTGTGTATGAACGAAATGTTCTCCATATGTCTGTTATGCCCTTTGGTATATGGTGTAATTTAAAGCTGATACTTTCTTATTGATTTTGTGACTAGATGATCCACACAGTATTGAAAGTGGAATATTAAAGTCTCCTACTATGAAGTTATTGCTGTCTGTTTCTTCCTTCAGTTCTGATCTTTTATTTAAATACATAGGTGATGTAAGTGTAGCCTCTCCTGCTTTCTTTTGTTTACCATGTGCATGAAATATCTTTGTTTATATCTTCTGTTTTAGTTTATGTTTTCCTTAAAGTTAATTTGAGTCTCTTGTGGTCAGCATATTGTTGTATCTTGCTTTTTTTAAGCCTTTATTTTCCTAGAGCAGTTTTAGGTCTACAACAGAATTGATAGGGAGATACAGAGATTTCCCAGATATCGCATGCTTGCACACATGCATAGCTTCCCCCAGTATCAGCATCATTCACCAGAATGGTACTTTTTTTAAAATAATGAACCTACCTTGACATATCATAATCATTCAGAATCAATTACTCTTAGTTTAATTAAGGATTCATTCATGGTGCTATGCCTTCTATGGATTTGGGCAAATGTATAATGACACACATCAATCATTATAATATACAGAATGTTTTCATTGCTCTAATAATAACCTTGTGCTCCATTTATCTCTCTTCACCCTGCTCCAGCTTTGCTCTCCTTTAATATCATGTTGACCAATCTGGATCTTTTGCCTTTCCATGTGAACTTCAGAGATATTTTGTCAATATTCATAAAATAACTTCCTAGAATTTTGATTAAGATTATATTAAATCTATAGATTGAGGTGGGGAGAATGGACATCTTAACAAGACTGAGTCATCCTATACATGAACATGGAATATTTCTACTTTTAAGTAGTTCTTCTTTGACTTTGTTCACCAGAGTTTTCCAGTTTTCCTCACATAGATCTTATATGTGAGGTATGTTTCTGGCTAGGTTCTCAGGCAGACGAGACTTTCCCCTGATATTGGCTGGTGGAAGCTAGAACCAAGTTACAGAGCCATTTAAGGTTCTGCTAACACAGTTTGGCTGGCTGGCTTCCAGGGACAGTAATGGGCATGTCCCCTAATGGAACTGTAAGTCTGCAGGACTGTTTGCAGACTATGGCTGGAGCACAGGGCCATTTCAGGATCTTCAAGGTGCAAAGGGGAATATCTCCCCTTGGGTATCTGGTCAGTAGGACTGCTCACAGACAATAGCTGGGAAGGACTGGAGCCCAGTTACAGGGCCGTTTCCGAATCCACATTGGACCAAATTGATCAGGTTTGCCTCCAGGGGCTCCTGGTCTGCAGCCAAGAGAGGCTAGAGCCAGGTTATGGACCACTGTAGGGTCCACAATTGGGATTATCTTCTGTGGGCTTCTTATTTAAGACCCCAAAATGTGCAGCTCCTTTCAGACGTCTGGGATTATGATGATAGGGACAGGAACGAAGTCAGACTAGGCTGTAGGTTAGTTCCCTTTCTATGGGGATGTGTTCAGGTCCATATGCATGACTACCATTGGTGAGTCAGCCACCAGGCCATGGCCCTGTCCTCTCAAAATGGTTCTTTGATTTGGATTTCACTGAGGTTTCATAATTTCTTACCCAGATTCCAGAGCTCTCACAAAGGCACTTTCATGTGAGAATGGATGCAAATTATTGTTGCTGAGGTGGAATATGTCAGGGGAAACTTTTATTCTGCCCTCTTACTGGTATCATTGCTCACATCCTTATTTTATTGATAAAGAAGCTGAGACAGAGAGATGTTAATTAACTTCCAAAATTACACAGTAGTAAGGCTGGGAGCTGGGATTCAAATGTAGACAGTTTGGCTTCAGAGCCTGTTTCTTTAACCATGTGGATGCAGTGTGAATTATACTTTAAAAAATAGCTTTTCCTACCTATTAATGCAGAGGGGAAAAGGACACCATGAATGACAATGGATAGTGCTTTTAACAGCATTCTTCCTGTGACATCTATGTGGAGTTTCATGTAGCTGTTTTGTAAAAGTAATAGTTGATATGTAACAGAGACATACTAACAAAGTATAGTTTAATAAAATCAATCCTTAGGGAATAAAAACAATGTTTATAAGTGTGCAGGCTTAGTACAGATGTCCTGAACTCATATGGTCTTCAGAAGCTAAGCAGGTCAGATGAGTGGAACAGGCTTGGGGGTTGAGAGGAAACTTCAGGAAACTGGAGGGGAGGATGTATGTAGCTCAAGTGGGGCGCTGCCATGTGTGTATGTGGGTACCCTGTGGCGAGGTATCAATTTTTCAGAGAAGTCTCAATTTTAATGTAAAATATCCCAATTTTAGTTATAAATTATCTAAATATAAATTATATAATATGTAAATTATAATTTATATGTATGTGCTATCATTTAAATCTCAATTATATACACACAGAGAAAAGTTATAGAACTCATCTTTATATTTATATGTGCCTATATATATACATATATATGAAAACCTTTCCAGGTTTTATGAATAAATTCCATATTCTTCAGGCAAACGTTTATAAATACCATTTGCTACAAATATGCTTTTGATATCAGAAAGTTCTAGGTTATATTCTCTAGTAATAAAACTAGAGGATAAATACTATGTATCACTGATCTAGGGAACAGTCTTGATTTACTAGTAAAATTGATAGCTTCTTCAGTAAATTAAGTGTACAAAGCAACACTCAAACCATGAATAAAAAAGCAGTTGAAAGACTATTTTATGAGATATTGCCAAGGTCTTCCTCCAAAAAGAGTTCAAGGATAATACCCAATATGAACAAATAAATAAAAGTGGTCTTCAAATCGTTTCAGTTTTTGACTGAATTAATGATACCTTAGAACATTTCAGAGCTTTTATTCCTAATGTCTTTATATGCATAAAAATATATCATGTACATTAAATGTCTAATATTTTACAACTCCTAAAATAAACTCATTTTAACATGTACTACCAGATGATAACAACAAAAACTATAAAAACAAAACAGCAAATTTCACTTGATACATTGGAATATTTGATATAAACCATGTTGAAGACTTACTAGTTAGTTGTATTATTAGTTGTATTTAAGTATATTTTGGACAAAATACATTATAATGCCCAAATATACCAATACTATTGTGACCCCTTACCCCATTTCACTTATCCGCTGTTGATGTAGTCCAAAAATGAAATTCCAGAAGTTCATGTTTTAAATTGTACACCATTCTGAGTAGCATGATGAAATCTTACAGCATCCCCTTTCATCCTGCCTGAGATTTGAATCATTGCTTTGTCTAGTGTATTCACACTGTAAATGTTTCCCACTCATTAGTCACTTAGTGACCTTCTGGGTTATTGAATCTACTATCACCAATTCACAGTGCTTGTGTTCAAGAAACCCTTATGTTACTGAGTAATGCCATATTTACATAACCTGTATTATAGTATATCATTATAATTGTCTATTTTATTATTAGTTATTGTTGCTACTCTCTTGTGGTGCTTCACTGATAAATTAAACTTTATTGTAGGCATGTATGTACAGGAAAAACCAGCATATATAGGCTTCACTGCTCTCCATGCTTTCAGGCATCCATGAGGGTCTTGGAACTTATCCCCCATTGAGGGTAGAAAGAGCCTACTGTAGTCTATAAGAACATTTATTTACAAAACAGGGATGACAACACTTCACTATTTTTTTTCTCCTTACTTGAGGACATTTTTTCATTGCTTTTAGAGACAGAGGAAGGGAAAGAGAGGAATATCAACATGAAAGAGAAGCATCAATTTGTTGCTGCCTGTACATATTGGGACCAGGGATTATATGCACCCAGACAGGGGATTGAACTTGCAACTCAGGTATGTGACCTGACCAGGAATCAAACCCACAACCTTGCGATTATGGGACAATGCTCTAACCAACTAGCCAAGACAGAAGTACTTACATGCACTGTGGGTTTCAAACCTGCAACCCTAAGATTAAGAGTTCCATGCTGTAGGCACTGAGCTAGTCAAATGTTTTCACTGGGTATCTGAGGATTGAATGAGATTCATTACGTAAAGTAACTGACATTTTATACCTACTGAGTTAATGTATTGTCTTGACCCTCTGCTAACTACTCACTAGATTCCTTTAAACATGCTCCATCAGAGGTGTGATCAGAACCCATATATCTTTCATAGTGCTATATCTTGTTGGTTGTTCTGAATTCTTGTTTTATATCTGTCCCACTGGCTTACCTTGCTATCTGGTTCCTTTGCAATTGATAATGTGTGTGCTTTGATTTCTAGTACCTATGGGTTTCCTTAATCCTCAATGCTCTCATTTTATCTTGATTCTAGTTTCTCAGTACATCCTTCTTACATATGAGGTAAGAAGTAATTGAAGTTTTAATAGTAAAACTTCAATAACTTAATCAGAAATAATTTTTAAAACTCAGTGTACTCCCCTGGCTGGCATAGCTCAGTGGATTGAGTGTGGGCCTGCGAACCAAATGATCATGGTTCGATTCCCAGTCAGGGCACATGCCTGGGTTGCAGGCCAGTTCCCAGCAGGGCGCGCATGAGAGGCAACCATGCATTGATATTTCTCTCCCTCTCTCCTTCCCTTCCCCTCTAAAGATAAATAAATAAAATCTTAAAAAATAAGCTCAATGTACTGAGTTTTACCTCAATGTACTGAGCACATTGATAAATGATACATGGGAGAAAATTGAGACATATATAGCACTCTTTGTTTCAAGAATTAGAGTATTGTAATATGAAACTGTCTGTGGACAACATTTTGGTGGGGCTGCAGGCTAGGCACTTTAAAGGACATAGATATGTAGATAGATGAACAGAAATCAAAGAGGTGGTAATAAAGACCACCTATAATGACATCCTAAATAAAGTGACAGATACTATGATGGAACAGGAGTTCAGTGAGGAAAGACTAACCCAGAGTAGAGCAAGACAAAGGGGTTTGTGGTTGAATGTTTGACTTGGACTGTTAAAGTAAAATGGTGACTATATGGAAACGGTAAAATTTTATACCTGAACAACAAGTTGAAGTAGGAATAAATATGATAAATACAGGAGAAGTGGGTGATAATTTTGCTTTATTCATTCATTCAATCAACAAATATTTATTAAATGAGCCTTATACCAGGCACTGTTCTGAGTGCTAGTTATTCATCAGGAAGAACAAACACCCGATGTAGTAGAAACGTGGAACAGAGGGAGAATGGCCGCTAGTGAGAAACATTGCTGGATGTGAAGCATTAGGGCTGTAAAACCAAGCAAGTAAGCTCGGCCTTTTCCCGGCATCCCTGTTCATGTTGCCTCCCATGTTTATTTATTGCTATTCAATGTAAAAATCCTCCTCAGGGAAGCCTTCCAAATTCAGTCATATTCTTCTGCTCTCACAACACTTTATGACTATCTTTAAAAGTTATAGCATTTGTTATTTTACATATTTTATGGGAATGTTTTTTACATGTTTCCTTCCTCAACTATAATTTTCATGGGAGTAAAGACAATCTGTTTTTGCTTCCTGAGTCCTAAAGTAAGAGATCATTCAGTTAACCTTTATACATTTTTCAAAGCTCAGGCCTTTTATTTAAAAAAAGGCAAAGAGCAGTTATCATAGTCTCTTTAATTAAAGTGTTTAAGTCTTTTAGGTCCAGGCAATTTATATTTTAGGCCAAAATTAATTCGTTATATTAGGGAAATGTAACTTGTAAAGGTAATTTGTAAAATGGCATTTTTTCAGACTTTTGAGATGAATGAAAAATAAGCTGAAGTAGTAAATAGTTCAATTTTAAAACTGAGGAAATGGATAAAGTTCAAAAATACCTAAGCCATCAGAGAATTCTTTACCGGGTTCCTAAGCATATGGTTTATGTGCTCTTAGGAATGTTGGGAATGCTAGAAGCCAGCATGAATTCACAAGGCACAAGTTGTGTCAAACGAGCCTAATTTCCTTTTTGACTCTGTTATTAGAGTCCTAGATCAAATGATTGCTGAAGACATAGGCCATAACAGCTGTCAAAAATTTCTCACGATATGCTCATAGATAAGGAAGATGAATGTGTCCAGATTATAGAAAAGGTAAGTGATTGTGTAGCAGGAACTAGAATAGGAAGGAAGAAGTCTCTGGGACCAGGCTGCTGGCACCAGCTGAGCCGCTCATCCCAATTATTGAGAACGTTGTTCCCTGATAGCCTTGGGCATTTCTGACTCTCTGAAAATGCCTGGCAGAAAGCCGCTCCTATGCCCAAGGACCCCAAGTGACCAATGTCTTGCATTTCTCCTATTATAGTATCATTATAATGTAATGTAATTTCAACTCCTTAACAGTTAAGGAGTAGTTACATTTATACAGTCCTAAAATTATTTTGGCCCTTTGAAGGCAACTGCAAGGCTGTGTAGCCCCGATGTGGCCCCCAGTGAAAGTGAGTTTGACAGCCCTGACCTAGAGCCTGGATCCCATCTCAATATGCAACAACTGGACAACTGAGAAGCTGTATATGGGTGGACTCCAAACTGAATAAAGATTTTTACATAAAGTTGATATGTGCTTAGTTGTGTATGGCTCAATATTTTTACCAAGAAGAAAAAGAAAAAAAAATAGAAGGCAATTTTAATTTCATTTGGAAATGAAAAGCAATGTTAGGGATAGTTTCTATAATGTCAACACAATCAAGATGGACCCAATGTGTACATTCAGTAACAGGAAATGCAAAGACCCATATTTAAGTTATGCTAACATCTATTCTTTTGCATAAAAATGTAAGTTGAACAATTTTGTTTGAGATCATTCAGATTGAAAAGAGTTGTTGATTTTAATTTGTCATAGGCTCCATGGTGTACTTACAGAGAAATCAGGAGGCAATAAAAGCAGGAAAGAGGGTAACGAAGAGTCTGGGCTCCAAAATGAACTGAGGTAAGTCTCAGTCTTCTCTTCAGCCATGATGGAGTAGCAAACACAAGACAACCTCCTGCTGTAAATAGCTAGTGCACATGAGAAAACATATGAGGCAATGCTTTTAAAACTTTGGAGAAAAGGCAGCACAAATTGGGTCTCTATAAAAAATGAAACAATGTAGGTGATGAAATGTACAACCTCCCTGGCTTCCTTCTTAGAACCAATGTCTACACTGTAGGTGCAGAGCAGGGGAATTAAGCATAATCCACGAGTATCACTGAGGTGAGCTGATGAAGTTTGGATTTTGGACAGTCTGATAAGGCTGTGAATTGTCAGGTGGATTTGTAAGGAGAAATATATGCAGAAAAGGGGCTTTTGAAATCTGTTCTTGGACCTCCTTGAGTTTTTGCTTACTATCAACCTGTTATATGGAGACCAAAATGTTATAAGGCAAAGAAAAAAATGACAGAGGATTTGTACCAGAAATATGTCCAGTGTGCATAAAGGGTAGGGAGACACCTGAGTGTTCTTAAGTGGATTTTGAAAACCCTCAGAGACTACTCAGATTGTTCAGAACCCAGAGGAGTCATTCCTTAATAGTTGAGATGACTGTGAGTTATTGGTTGAGGTGGAATGAAGATTATACTGAACCTTTTTTAAGAAAACTAAAAACAGGTCTTCAGAGCATGAAACTCACTAGAAAATAACATAGTGTCTGTCCAAACAAAGCTTTTCTCTAAAAGGAAAGACAACAAAATTTAAATAATTGATATAGTAAAGCAGTTTCCAGTACCCAATCCCAAATTACTAGATTTCAAAAAAGCAGAAAAATGTAATTTATAATAAAAGCAGACACAAAGGCAATAATAGAATAATAAGACAAATCTGACAAAACAGGCATTATAAATATATATATATGTATTTAAAGAAAAACTAATAAAATGAGAAATTGAAGATATAAAAAACAACTACATTGTATTTCTGATTATGAAAAATATCTCCTAAAACTAAAAAATATTGTATAGGAATAATATTATACTAAATACTACAGAAAACAAGTATCAATGATCATAAAGACAGAGGACTGGAAACTTTCTAAAATGAAACACAGATAAAAGATTGGAAAAAAAACCCTAATTACAAGTGGGATATTATTAAGCTACTTATTAAACACATAACTATAGTACACAATGTTAAGAAATCAAGAGAAAAGAATATTTGTAAAAAATCATGGCTAATATTTTTCTGAAAAATGATGACAATTATAAATTCAACATCCAAGAATCTCAATCAATTTAAAGTGAATAAACACATTAATGCATAGATATCCCAAGCATAACAATCTAATCACAAACTGAATATATGAATTAAAAACCAATTAGAATTTAAGTGAGAAAAACTCAAATTCAAAATTATACTTGGGGACTTCTACTTTCCTCTTTAAATAACAAATAGAAAAATAAGATAGAAGAAGGATATAGAAGACATGAACAATAGTATCAACCAATATGTACTTGATATTTGGAGAACTCCCCAGAAGAGAAGAATAAACATATTTTGAATGTATACATGTAATATTATCCAAGATAAACTGTTTTATTGGCCAGATCTCAACAAATTTGATAAGAAATCATAGAAATATCATCTGACCACACAGTACTTAATTATAATTTAATAATGGAAATATATCTAAAACTTTCCTAATATTTATTAATTAAAAGAAAAACAAACATTTCTAGCCAACCCAAATATCATAGAAGAATGCATAATGCAAATTGAAAAAATAATATTTAAAAGTAAGAGTAGTGTGATAGTTCTTTCATGTCAATTTGGCTAAGCCAGGGTTCCCAGATATTTGGTCAAACATTATTCTTAATGTTTATGTGAAGGCATTGTTTTAGATGAGATTAACATCTAAATCAGAAGACGATGAGTAAATCAGATTACACTCCACAATATGGATGGGCCTCATTCAATCAATGGAATGGCTTAACTGGAAGAGACTTACCTCTCCCTAAGAGCAGAGAAGTCTGCCAGAAGACTCTCTTAGAACTCAAACTGCAGTATGAACACTCCCCCCTGAGTCTCCATTCAGCCTGTATTGCAGATTTTGAACCTGCCAAGCACCCACAATTATGTGACTTGTGTTTGTATATGCCCTACAAGAGTGTTAACTAATACATATAGCATATCAAAATTCCTAATACAGAGGCTGTATAAAATGGAAATTTGTAGTATTAAATTCTTATAAAGAAAAATATAAAACCCCAGAACTAAGTTTCCACTTAAAAAAGCTAGAAAAAAAAAATAGAGTGAATTAAGCCACATGGAAATACAAGATAGGAATAATAAATGTAAGAGCAGGAATAGAGAGTGATAAACAATAGAGAAACATTTTGATTAATATTTTAAAAGATTAATAAAATTAGAAAATTTCTAACTAGACAGATCAATACAATTAGAACAAGAAGACACAAATTACTGATAGCAGGAACAGAAGAGGGAACATTATTAGAGACTCTACTAAAAACATAATAAGAGCCCTAGCTGGTGTGGCTAGGTGGGCTGAGTGCTGGCCTGTGAACCAAAGGGTCGCCAGTTGAATTCCCAATCAGGGCATGTGCCTAGGTTGCGGGCCAAGTCCCCAGTGGGGGATGCACAAGAGGCAGCCACACATTGAGGTTTCTCTCCCTGTGCTTCTCCCTTCCTCTCTCTCTAAAAGTAAAAATTAAATCTTTAAAAAATATAATAAGGACATAGTATATGTCAATATATTCAACTTTGATAAAATGGACAAGAAAGTTGACTTAAGAACTAAACAGTTTGAATATCTCTAACTATTGCAGAAATTGATGGCTTAATTAAAAA
>PVKM010014541.1:0-28899 GCA_004027735.1 Carollia perspicillata
TTGTTTTATAGCTACCTATCGATAACCGCCATAGTTCTGGCAGGGCTTCACTCCGTGGAGCAATTTGTTTTGGTAGGGCTTGACTCGACAAGAGTAATTTTGGGGAACGTTGTGTTCTACCTGTTTCAAAATTAATGAGTCAAAGGCCATTGATGAACATTGCCTAACTGCTCTTTGGAAAGATTTTTAACCATTTCTAGAACCACGGCCAGTGTATGAGAGTACTAGTGTCAACACAATCCCACCAGCACTGAAAATTATTGGTTCCTTAATCTTTGCCATTAGATTTTTAATGGTGTCTTATTATTTTATAAGAAGGGGATCTTAAAGGGCGACAGAGAAAACTACATAGTCAGTGTAGTATTCCAGAGGAAAAGCACTTCGGAATACTAATAGTATCAATAGTAGTTTACTCAGTACCAGGTACAGTTTTAAACCCTTTGCACACATTAACTCATTTCATTCTCACAACTACCCTATAAGATAGGTACATTATTCATTTTGTAACAATCAGAAAACTAACCTCAAAAAATTTAATGATAGATTTGAGATGAAGATGGGAAGATTAACTGGAGATGGAAGAAAATAGTAGAGTTTGAGGAATCATTATTTGTGTGGTGATAGCAAAACTATAACTTGTTCAGCCAGTGAACTAAGATTTTTCTAGAGCAGAAAAAACCCAACAGGTAATTGAAGTAACTGGAACAACAGGAAGTGTTGAGCGGTTGCCACTCAACAGCTTCACTATTGCTCTCTGACTGAAGATTTTGGGATCTTTTACCAAAGCTATGGGCAGCAGGTTTAAAAGTTGTCATATTTAATATTTGCGAATCTGCCCTGACTGGTGTAACTCAGTGGACTGAGTGTGGGCTGTGAACCAAAGGGTCGCTGGTTCCATTCCTAGTCAGGCACGTGCCTGAGTTGAGAGCCAGGTCCCTAGTGAAGGCCACATGGGAGGCAACCATACATTGATGTTTCTCTCCATCTCTTTCTCCCTCTCTTTCCCTCTGTCTAAAAATAAATAAGATAAAACCTTTAAAAATATTTTTTAAAAATATTTGTGAATCCAAAGATTTGTGGAAAAAGTACCTACACATCAACTTTAAAAAGACCTTCAACCCAACAGAAAAAATGAGCAAAAGATCTGAATGGCCACTTTGCAACAGGGTACAGGGTGAGGGGTGCCCCCAGGAAAATAGAAGGAAACCCATACAAATCTTGGTTGGGGAATGGGGGAAAGCAGATAACAGGATTGATACTTTCCATTACAAGCATAACTTTGAAGCTAGTTTAGTAGCTGTGTTGCTGCCTCAGGGCAAGGTGGGTGTGGCTTTAAGGGTGTATCCTGACTCCGGAAGTAGCCCTGGGAGGCAGTTCCCCCTGGATCACTCAGTCACTCTTGCCCTGACTGTGGATGGAAGCTGAAAGAACATTGACAATACAGGAGAACTGGCAAATGTAGCTCATTATGGGAGGAGCTGGAATGAGGTAATGTAGGAAGTTCCAGGTCAGGATTTAAACCAAGGGCCGGCAGCCATGAGGGAATTTGGCCATGTGGCTTAGAAGGGAGTAGAAGAGTCGTGAGGGAGGAATGATGTAGTAACCGTGTGAGAGGGAGAAGTAAGCAAGCAACTACTATACTTTGCTGTGTATGATGTGCACTTTTTGCCCAAATTTTTGAGGGAAAAATAAAGGTGTGCACTATACATGGATAGTACTAATTATAATTTCTTATACCTTGTATCTGTTCTTGTTTTTTGTAATTATTGTTCCATAAAATTTCTTGTACCATAATATATGTTCAAAAATAAATGCTACAATTCCTTCATAATACAAAAATATTTATCTAAGTATAAATAAATAAATCATTGGATGAAAAAATTGAAAAGAAAGATTTTTTTCCTGAACGTTTGGCCCAAAAATATGGGTGTGCATTATATACAGAAAAATACGGTATGCAGTTTGTAGTCAGGATCTGGCCATGAGGCCTGGTGTAGTAGGGAGACATGCTGCTCTGATCATGCCTACTCTAGCTGACTCTGAAGACTCTCCCTTGCAAGACACTGACCTGTGGCCAGATCGAGTCCAGACTCTAGCTGGATTCTCAGGACTTACGTCTTCCCTGAACTTTACCGTGATCCAGTGCACCATGTGACATGCTTTCCTGGACTATTACATGGCAGCTAATGACAACATACCCCAGATCCTGGAGAGAGCTGTTATGTGAGAATGGTGACACTGGTACCTTCCAGAGAGACTGGAGAACTGTTGCACAGCTGGCTTAAGATAAGAATATGGGGAACTATTGGGTTTGCTTTTCGTTGGGTCTCCTGGGAAAGGAAGGCTCTGAGCATAAGTGTTCTGAGCCCCGCCTCTCAAGGCTGGAATACTGTAAATAAAGACCTGTCCCTTCCAATACTGATTGGTGGGTCATGCACCAAGGCACCATGTGATCAGGCCTATGTCTGCTTGGTTACAACTTCATGAAAGAGAATATCCAAATAGCCAGTAAACATCTGAAAATGTGCTTCTTTAGTCATGAGAGAAATGCAAATTAAAACTACTCTGGGAACCACACCTATCAGAATAGCTGAAGTGAAACACAATAGAAAATATTAAATGTTGAAGGGTTTGTAGTACAGCTAGAACTCATTTTGCTGGAGGAAACATAAACTGCTACAACCACTTTGTAAAAGTGTTCAGCAAAACCTACTAAGGTCGAATATATATGCTTTGACTTATTAATGCCATGCGTAGGTATATACTCAAAAGAAATGTTCATACCAGCTCTCTTCATCATGACCTTGAACTGGAAAGTACCCAACTGCCCTTCAGCAATATGCTGGATAAATACATTGTGGAATAGTCACACAATGGAGAAACTATGTAGTAATGAGAATGAAAGTGTACACCTGCACTCAGGATGGGTGAGCCTCACGACAATATTGAGCAAAAGAAGTCAGACACAAAAGAGTAATTACTTGATGCGGACTTTGAACAGCAGTGTCCGTGGTATGGCTGCGGCCAACAAATTCACACGGACTGTAGAAGTCCTGTGGAGAAAAGGGGATGGCAGGGCCACTCTCTGAATGAGAGAGCACTCCAACCCTTGCCCGGACAAGCTTTTATTGCTTTTCTGGGAGCATTACTTCAAAGAAGGTCTTCATTCATCATTGTCAGGCAGTAATGATCAAACAATAGATAACATTCAGAGAACTATCAGGGCTTATTCTGAGTCAGGGTCAGTTAGCTAAAGGGCTATAAAACTTTGGGAAACAAATTCATTTTATGCTTGGGCCCTTATCATTTAAATTGAGGGTATTCTTAGCAAAGCAGATGTCATGGGATTTTATGCATTCTTTCTTAGGCCCCATGTCCCATGGGAACCCGCCCATTCCTGCCCAGGGCTGCACCACCCTCTGTCATTGTTTCAGGTTTAAGGCAGGCAGGGGAAGTAAGGCAGCCAAGAGATTAGGAAATTTCTCTTAGACAGAATGAGGACTCAGGCTATGTCCAAGCTGAGGGGTGAGAGTCCATCATCACCTTTTTCTACAGCCCTGAAGTCCTTCCCTGAGGGTCCCTAGTAGTCTGGGTTCAAATCCTACCTCTGACCACTCACTAGATGTGTGACTTGTTTCTTAACCTCCTATGTGTCAGATTCTTCACTCATAAAATGTGACTGTTAACAGCATCTATCTTATGTAGTTGCTGTGAGGATCAGATGAGGTAAGTCTTCTAACACACCTAGCAGTCTCTAGTCTAGTGTTTATTGGCATCCCTTGGAGTTATTATGGGTTCAGTTGCAGATCACTGCAATAAAACAAGTCTGCTGGTTTGGGGTCTTGCCTTTTATTTGTAAAAAGAAAAATGCAGCTTACGTGAAGTGCAATAAAGTAAAACATAATGAAATGACATATGCCTATATTAAGCAGTCAGTAAGTATTATCACTATTTGATATGTCTAAAGTGATTTGCAACTGCAAGGGGCATCTGCTCTTTTATATTTATTATTATTGTTATTACTCTATGAAATAGGTAACGCCCAGTATTATAATGAATGAACTTTGTTGGTGTAATTCATTTTGTAAGAGGATTTCTTTTTGTTTTATAAGAACATTTTTTCATTTTGCAAGAGAGATTTTTTTTTTTACACAAAGCTAGATTAATCAAAACCTCATATTGTTTCAGGAACTGAAGGTATGGCCCACCCTGACTCCAGGAAGTCATAAGCACTTCCACCTTTGTGACTCAGGAGGTCTCAATCAATCAAGATGATATCTGAGCCATTATGCTACAGGGTGAGATATCCACTGCCCAAGACACAGCTAAAGACCACCACCTGCAGCACAGGTGAAGACCACCACCCAGGGCGAGAATGCTGCAGGGTTTTTTTAATCCAATTAACTTTTCCCTGAATTCCAAACCCCTTACCTACACTTTGTTCTTCTTATAAAAAGGGCCACTATAAAATGGAATTTAAGACAGTCTGTTAGGGTACAAACCTGCCGTCTTCTCAGATCCCTGGCCTTCTGAATAAAGTGACTATAAAGATTCAATCCCTGTCTCTACTTTTTGGGTCTGGTAGGTGACAGGCTACACGAAAACCAGCTTTTCTGGTTTCAGATTCTTTATCCTTCTTGCTGTCTGATTGGTTGTTATTGCTTCTTTCTATTCCAAATCACTGGTTTGATTCTTGGCTTCATTCACTCTACTGTTGATAAGCTAAAAATTGTTCTTTATTTCAATTATTTTATCATTTCTAACTGGATCTTTTTTATGCAAAGTTCCTTGAGCTTCCTTATCACCAGTGTTTTGAACTCTGCATCTGATAGATTGCTTATCTCCATATTTTGTTTAGTTCTTTTTCTGGAGTTTTGATCTGTTCTTTCATTTGGGTCACGTTTCTTTGTGTTCTCATTTTCTCAGTCTCCCTGTGTTTGTTTGTATTAGGTAAACTGCTATAATTACCTGCCTTGGTAGCATGGCCTATGGTAGTAAATATGTCCTTTTGGGTCCAGTGGCACAGCTTCCCCATCACCCAAGTTGGGTACTCCAGGGGTGCCCTTCATGTGGGCTGAGTATACTAACTTTTTGTAGTTGAGCCTTAGTTGCTGTTGGCAGGTCAATGGGAGAGATTTACCCAGGCCAGTCAGCTGCAAGCATTGGCTGTGATCATTGATCACCAACCTCCGCCCTCTGTGGAAGATCAGTTGTGTTGGGGCAGGGTGGTGGTGCTCTGACATGGTCTGTAGTTGTCCACTGGGTATGCAGACTCTGGCGTTTCCTGGCTGGTTCAGGCCAAGGTCTGTCCCCTGTGTGTTCTGCCTGGGGCCACCCTGCCTGAGGTATAAAGCAAGCTGAGATGGCAGCTAGTTGTACTGGGCTTGGATATCTCAAGTGAAGCCAACTTGTGAATATAGGCTGGTTGTTGTTAGTGCCATACCTGGGGCCACTTAACAAGAGGTATGGGGGGAGGATGCAGGGGCTGGTGACTGCTTATTTGAAAGGATTTAGGAAGTTGTAAAGCATAAGCTGAGACAAGCCATTCATATGGAAAAAAATCCAGTTGAGTGATGGTGTTCTTCAGTTTAACTCCATCCTTACTGTTTTTGCCTCTTGGGCCTGTCAATTACTTCAATTACTGATAGAAAGGTATTCAAGTCTTTAACTATAAGAGCGGATTTATTTATTTCTCCTTGAATTCTCTGTTTTTGCCTTACATATCTTCAAGCTCACTTATTCTTTCCTCAGCCATGTCCAGTCTACTGAGGAGCTAACCAAAGGGATTTTTCACTTTTGTCACTGTGTTTTTGATTTCCTTTGGATTCTTTTTTAGGGTTTTAATCTCTCTGCCCACATTACCCACCTGTTTTCCATGTTGTCTGCTCTTTCCATTAGAGCCCTTAATATATTAAACAGTTATTTTAAATCCCTGGTCTCATACTTACAAAAATCTCTGCCATATCCGAGTCTGGTTCCAGTGCTTGTTTTGTCTCTCAGATTGTGATGTTTTCCTTTTAGCCTGCCTTGTAATTTTTGTTGAAAGCTGGACACGATGTATCAGGGAAAAGGAACTGCTACTGGCCTTTAATGTGAGGTTTTATGTTTATCTGGTTAGAAGTTAGTCTGTGTCTAAGTTTTTTTTGCTATGATGTCAGGCTAGAATTTACTCTAGTGTCTTTGTTTTTGTCTACCTTATTGTCTTTGGGTTTTTCTAGAATAGAAATTTAAAAATAGTGTCTGAGGCTTGCAGTGTAATCCTTTATTATGCAGGAGCCCTGTTAATGTGATAGTAAGGTGTGGGAGAAGTGTTCTATAATCTTATAGGTTCTTATAAGAATTCTATTCTTATATAGTATCTTATAATCTTAGGTTATAACCTAACTATAACCTATAGTTAGGTCCCAGTCTTCAGTAGAGGATTTCCACTTTTCCATAGCAAAGGCTAGATAAGGCTGGAGTTGGATATTCCCTTCTCCCATATGGATTAGGCTTCAGTAAAACCTCAGTTAGTCAGGCTCTGCTAAAATTGTTTTCCTTGAGGAATACCTTATTAAGGAAAACTGAGAGTTCTGGCCATATTTTAAAATAGTTACTTTCCCTCTCCCCTAAAGGAACTTTTCTCTGGCCTTTACAATGGGAACTTAGTATGGCTCTTGAAGGTAAAATTTTGGGAAGTGTGGGGCCTCCCTCATCCTGGGCCCCCTAGGAATTTTTAATTCTCAAGCTAGTCTGCACTGAGCTTCCAGCAATTGGTTAGTGACAGTTTAAAATGCTTCTGCTGGCCCTGGCTGGTGTAGCTCAGTGGATTGAGCGCGGGCCTGTGAACTAAAGGATCGCGGTTCGATTCCCAGTCAGGGCACATGCCTGAGATTCCGGTGACATAGCTGATGGTGCTGGGAACCTAGGGGGGGCCTGCCAGCCCAGCACAGATTACTAGGAAGAATTGGGTGCTTCCTGAGCCATGGACCTCTATTTCTTTTCCTCAGATATAGTACCCCAGATGAGGGAAAGGGGGGAAGGAAGGACTGTGTGTGTTTGTGGGTGTTTTAAGGGAATTTGGGATTTTAATGAAGGCATTAAGTCATTAATCTTAAGTCTGTATAACTTTTGAATAAATAATTCCTTTCCTTTTCACCAATCTCTGACATGGAGAGCTATAATTCCCTGGCAGCGGGCAAGGTGAACCTAGTACAGGAGGACCCCAGGTGAAGGGGAGGTCCATTCAGTAACATTGTAAGCCCCCTTCTCCAGTGGTCAATCAAGGAAAGTTATGGGAGACCACATGCGCAGTAGCTTTAAAGTAATGCAACTACTTGTAAATGTGCAAGAAAAGCCCGCCAACTATCCAGAAAGGATCCGCCCTATAAGAATAGAGTCCCTCTAGTCCATAAGGTCAATCTCTGCTTGGAGTTGGCCTGCTTCCATGTTCTCTGCTGTAAACTTTGTGTTCGGTTCAATTCTTTGTCCTGATCACCAAGAACCTGGTTACCTGTGCCCACCTGTGACAAGAGTAGTAGATCAATAGCCAATAAGGCATTTCTTTGGTGTAGGGATCAAGGCACTTGTTCTCAGTGTTGGCTACAGAATTAAATGATGTGGACATTTGGAAAATTACTGTTCCTGGTTCAAGGTTCCTGTGACTGATGCTTCAAAGGCCAATATCCAAACATGAGTTTGAAGTAAGGAAAGGTTTGTTGGTAAAGAAGATGGGGTTGCCTCATAGCTTCCACAAATCTATCTCAAGAAAACCTAGAATTTAGGCATCTTTTATGTCAACAGAAGAGTGGAGGGCTGGGGTGAGAGGTGGGTGAGGATCTTAGATAGCTAGGTGCAGAAGAGATCCAAGGAAGAGTGGAAAATCAGTAAATCTCTGTGTCCCTGGCTGGTCAGTTGACCCTCACTGATCTGAGTCCAGCATTAAAGCTCCTACATATCTTTTCAAACAGTCATTATTTTGTTGGTATTTCTCTACTTCTGGAAATGTGCCTTCAGACAAGGGGCTGTTCTTGCAACAACTCAAGCCTCAAGCACAATTTCTCGAGTTGAAGAACAAATCTGTAGCTGGAGCTATTAGCCTGAGGGTCATGGGAGAAATGCAGGCTAGAATTAGGATAGAGTCAGAGAGGGCAAGCATTCCACTTTACTATTCTGCTATTGCTTTGTTTTCCCTTTTGAGAGATTTGATGTAACTAGTATAAAGTACAATAAGAGTATTTCTAAAAGCTTCTCAGTAATTCACATGTGCAGCCAAAATTAAGAACGATTGGGAGAGAACACAGAAAGCTCCTAAGTTTTAACAGTTTTTGTTCCATCATGCATGCATCCATTTTCAGAAGGAGTTCTTAAAAACAGTCAGCACGCTTGCCAGGGACTGTTCTCAGGACTTGACAAAAGCAGACCCTTATAATGCTCACAATAACTCCACAAGAATGTTCTTACTATTTTCCCCACCGGACAAAGAGGAAAATTGAGGCACAGACTTTGAATAATTTGCCCAAGGCTATATCACAGGAATGGCAGAGCTGTTATTTGAGCTGAGGCAGCCTGGCTCCAAAGTCCCCATTCTTATCTGCTTTGCTATAAAACTTCTATTTATGGAGTCAGAAGATAAGTGACAACCTGCCTGCTTTCCACATTGCCAGCTCAAGGGGTAGAGAACTGCTTGTTGGACTTTAGATTTTCCAGAAGACCTGATCTGAACCCTAATAAGAAAAAAAAAGGGGGGGGGGGAGGGGGGAAGAAAAGAAGGAAGAAGGGAGGAAAAAAAAGAAATAAATTAAAAGAGAAATAGCCTATATAGGTACTGGAGGGGAGATCATAAACAGACAATAATCCACCCCCAAAGAGAACAAATTATAGGTATTAAAAAAACACTTACTGAAATTCAAATGCAGTAAAGAAAAATTGCTAGAGATATAAAACACAGGAATCCCCAGCTAAATATGTTGGTAGATAAATTGAAAGAGATTGGTCACTGCAGTGGCCTAAAAAGTAAAGTAAGTGTAAGAACCCTCTCAAAGTGCTACATAAAAATAAAGAGAAATGGCACTCAAGACAGAAGACATAAGCAATAAAAGAGGATAGTCGTGAGACCTGGCATATACTACATTTTATTCCCTTCTTCATACTTTATATGTAATGTTTATATTTTACTTTTCTATATATTTTTCCCATATTTTACCAGGTTTGATTATGTTACTATTTATTCTATGTTCCCTTCTCTTCAATAGTTCTAGTACATTTAAAATCTATTTTTGGTTCTATCCCACAAATATTGATGCATAATTCTCTTCCAAAATTTAGCAAATAGAATCATGTATATATGATGTATATATGATATATACATACATGTAAAATAAGCTCAAACAAGATTTGTTTCAGGAATGCAATAGTGTTTGAACATCAGGAAATGTACCAACACAATATATTACTATAACGATTGAAGAGTAACAAACATATGTTCACAGCAATAAATGCAAAAAGGTTATCTGATTAAATTAATAGACATCCTAATAAAAACTCTAAGTGTTGGGGTTCTTGGGTTCCCTGCGATGGGCAGATATCAAGAGGAACTGTGGAAGACAGTGCAGGAGGACAGGGTTCCTGACTGGCTCTCTGAGGGCCTGTGTGGAGTTGTTTTTAATATGCTGGGGATCAGGCTGGCTTGCATAAAGACTGGGTGGGGTGTGGGTTTGTTTTCTGTGTCAGGGCCAGACCACTTCCTCCTATCTTTGAGCTGCTTAGCACCAGTGTCTGAGCCTGCGCTGTGAGGGCAAGGTGGCGATTTTGTTTGCTATCGCCACTCCAGGAAGGTGTGTGGGATCAAACCTTATTCCAAAGCACATGCGGAGCAGTGGTCTTAATATCTGCAGTGGGGTAAAGTGGTTAGAAGGGAGATAAGAATAACTACCTTTGCATTTTTCATAGGAAGTGGTGAGGTGGTTGCATTCTTGTGGTCAGCTTATCTGGAGTTCCTTCTGGCCATCTGGTATTCCTTCAGCCTCTGCCTAAGTCCCGTGCTGTTTCATAAGTATAATAGATGTCCAAGGAAACTACTAAAGTATAACAAACAAACAAACAAAAAAAACATTATTTGAAAACGTGCAAGTAGTATTCTAAATAGCCAACCAGGTGAACAATTTAAATTAAAATCAGAAAATAAGCATAGAACTATAGTATCACCAGCTTTATTTAACATTATCTTGGAAGTACTGATAAATACAATAAGCTATGATAAATTTTTTAAAAGAACATTTTAAGTGATTTCCTTCTGTTGATGACATTATATACCCAGAAAACCCAAGTGATCCAATAAAATGCTAGTAGAATTACAATGAGAAATTACTAAGTTGTCTGTATATCAAAGCAATACCATATTCAGTAGGTTTTTCAATTTTCTGGTAATAAGCACCTAGAAATGAAAAATGAGAAAGATACTCTATATTCCATTCATAATAGTGGAAAAACTATAAAATGCCTCGGAATAAATTAATTAAAAATATAAAAATAAGCCTATAAAACATTATCGCTAGGCATAATATAAAAATATTAGACCTGAAAAAATAGGAAGACACATTATATTCTTCAACAGGAAAAGTTAGCATAAAAATAGCATTTTCCCAAAAATAATATATTATTTGTCACCCTAATTATGGTTACTATAGAATTGGATAAAATTTTAACATTGATACAAAAAGTTAAATGCTACGGAAGAGCAAAAAATATTATGAAATATAAGAACAATAAAGTGGGCCCTGGCCATCTTGGCTTGGTTGGTGCACGGTCCTGTTAACTGAAGGATCATGGGTTTGATCCCGGTCGGGGCACGTACGAGAGGCAACCAATCGATGTTTCTCTTATACATCTGTGTTTCTCTTCCTCTCTTCCTCACTCTCCCTAAAATCTGTGGGCATGTCCTTGAGTGAGGATTAAAAAACAACAACAATGAAGTGGAATTTTGTCTTATTACATTTTGAACATTTAATACAAATACTCTATGAAATCAATATGATACTATAATAGGAGAAGATAAAAAGATCAATAGACTCAAAGGTAAGAAGACATATACAAAGGAGTTTAAGGTGATAGACTAACTAGAGAGAGGATGCATTTTGTTTTTATTATGGTAGAAAGCATGTAACATTAAATTTACCTATCTTAACCATTTTTAAGTTCAGTAGTGTTAACTGTTGGGCAGCAGATCTCTAGAACTTTTTCATCTTGCAAAGCTGAAACTTTACCCACATTCTTTCCTCCTCCCCTTAGCTTTTGACAAACACCTTTCTTCTTTATGTATCCATGATTTTTGACTAGGTACATTGTGTAAGTGGAATCCTCCAGTGTTTCTCCTTTGTGACTGGGTTACTTAGCTTAGTGTATCTTTGAGGTTCCTCCCTGTTGTAGCATGGGACAGGATTCCCTTCTCTCTTTAAGGCTGCACGATATTTCGTTGTATGTATATACTACATTTTCTTTATCTATTACTCTGTCAGTGGGCACTCAGGTGACTTCAGTCTCTTGGTTATAGTGAATAATGCTTCAATGAACATGGCCATGCAAATATCTCTTAACGATCCTGCTTTGAATTCTTTTTAAATTTTTTTTTATTTTTATATTTTATTTATTGCTGTGTCCTCGCCAAGCCAGATCGTCTGACAAGAGTCCAGAGGTGGTAGAGGGATGGGCTCAAGAGAGACCATCCCTCGAGGAAAGGACGTGGCATAAATCACAAGGAGAAATTAAAATATATTATATTAGTAATTATAACTACTATTTTAATTAGTGGCTTATTGCTTTGCTTGCTGATTCACTTGGTTCTAAGGGAAGGACCAGAGGCTAACTCTCCCAAGGACATAACGTGGGAATTTATTAAGACCACAACACAGTCAGAAAAAGGTCTCACCACAGTCCAAACTAAACCCCCTCAAACTTCCCCCATACAGGAGGAAGTAAGTGACCAAACACAAATATCCCAAGCAGATAAATTAAGTCAGGAAAAGTCTCCCCACTCCGACCCCCCGAGTGGAGAAATTAGTCCAGGGAAAACCAACACGTAAGCCCCTACCAACGGTCATAGGACTTTATGGTTCTGCTTATTTAATCAAAGGAAGGTTACAGTATCCACCTAAAGGGAGAAAAAGTCTCCAAAAAGTTTCCCAAACTAACTGACCCTCCCTTTCCTTACAAGAATATATAATAAATAGACAATTAGAATAGTAAATATTAAGGGACAACATGTACCTTACAAAAGTCTTAGTTTCAGAGAACGCTTGGCACGGGCAAGACCTCCCTAGTGTATATTAACTAAGAAACAAAAGGTTTCTATAGTAAAGCAGTTCCTAAGACCCGTTGATAAGGAACTGAAATACTGTTACTAACCGAAACTTATACACAAGTCAAAAATATAATTAAAACATCTATCATATTAAAGGTCAAAATATTTTCCCTAATGTCAGATGTCACCAGACTTTAATTGTATGATTAATTCTAAAACTGACCCACTTACGCAAAAAAGCTGTAACCACAAAGCGCTAATCTCTGCCAAAAATGAAAGTATAAAATATTGCTTGCTGTACAATAAAGTGGAGCAGAATTTCACAGTCCTTTGAGTCGTGCAGTTATTCTGTCTCTCAGCGCCAACGCCTTATCCCCTCGCGACCTTCGGACCCCTGGACTCTGCCGCGGCCAGACCGCGGCAATTTACTTTTATTTTAAGTATATTTCATTGATTATGCGAATACGGTTTTCCCAATTTTGTCCCTTTTATCCCCCATCCACCCTGGACCCCCAAACCCTCCAGCCTTCTCTCCACTTAGTTCATGTTCATGGGTTGTACATATAAGTTCTTTGACTTCTCTGCTTCCTATGCCATTCTTAACCTCTCCCCATCTATTTTACGCCTACCGATTATGCTTCTTATTCCCTCTATCTTCCCTTCCCATTCTCCCCTCCCCCTCCACACTGAAAACCCTCCATGTGATGTCCATTTTTCTGATTCTGTTCCTGTTCTAGTTGTTTACATAGTTTTTGTTTTTGTTTTTTTATTTTTAGATTCAGTTGTTGATAGTTGTGAGTTTGTTGTCAGTTTACTGGTCATAGTTTTTGATCTTCTTCTATTTCTTGGACAAGTCCCTTTAACATTTCATATAATAAGGGCTTGGTGATGATGAACTCCTTTACCTTGACCTTATCTGGGAAGCGCTTTATCTCACCTCCCATTCTAAATGATAGCTTTGTTGGATAGAGTAATCTGGGATGTAGGTCCTTGCCTTTCATGACTTGGAATACTTCTTTCCAGCCCCTTACCTGTAAGGTTTCTTTTGAGAAATCAGCTCATAGTCTTATGGGAACTCCTTTGTAAGTAACTCTCTCCTTTCCTCTTGCTGCTTTCAAGATTCTCTCTTTATCTTTAATCTTGGATAACTTAATAATGATGTGCCTTGGTGTGTTCCTCTTTGGGTCCAACTTCTTTGGGACTCTCTGGGCTTCCTGGAAGTCTATTTCCTTCTCCAGATTGGGGAAGTTTTCCTTCATTATTTGTTCAAATGAAACTTCAACATTTTGCTCTTGTTCTTCACCTTCTGGCACCCCAGTGATTAGTATATTGGAACATTTAAAGTTGGCCCAGAGGTTCCTAAGCTTCTCCTCATTTTTTTTTTTTTTTTTTTGAATTCTTGTTTCTTCATTCTGTTCTGGTTGGATATTTATTTCTTCCTTTTGTTCCAAATAGTTGATTCGAGTCCTGGTTTCCTTCCCTTCATTGTTGGTTCCTTGTACATTTTGTTTTATTTTACTTTAGGTAACCTTCATTTGTTCTTTCATTTTGTGACTGAGCTCAATCAGTTCTGTGAGCATCCTGATTACCAGTGTTTTGAAGTCTGTATCAGATAGGTTGTCTATCTCCTGTTGCTTAGCTCTTTTTCTGGAGTTTTGATCCGCTCTTTCTTTTGGGCCATATTTCTTTGTCTCAGTGCACCTGTTATGTTGTAGGTGGTGGGGACTTAGGTGTTCACCGGGCAAGGCAACCCTCTTTGCTGCATTGTGGCATTGCCTGTGGGGGAGGAGTCATAGAGGGAACAATGCAGCTCATTTGCTCAGTGCTAGCCCCACTTTCCAATGACCTCTGTGTGTGAGACTGGGAGTTTCTCCCGCCGTGGCAGCCCTATGGTGGTTGACAGCTAGCTTGAGTCTTTAGTTTCCTATTCAGCCAGCCCCATGTCGCTCACGTGGTCTGTCGCCTTGCCGCTGGTCCTTTCCACCTGCCTGGCAGCCCGTCTCTGTCCCTCCTACTGGTGAGGGGTGGAAAATGCTTCTTCAACTCCTTGGTTGTCAGAATTCTATGCAGTTTGATATTCTGGCACTTCTGGTTGTTCATTGCTTTTAGGTTGGTTGTTATCCTCCTTTCGGTTATGTGAGGAAGCAAAGGGTTTCTACCTATGTCTCCATCTTGGCCGGCATTGTGAATTTTTTTTTTAAGACTAGAGAGGAAAAGGGAGAGGGAGAGAAAAATCAATCTGTCATTTCACTTATGCACTCATTAGTTGATTCTTGTATGTCCTTGACCAGGGATCAAATCTGCAACCTTGGCATATTGGAACAGTGTCTAACCAACTGTGCTACCTGGCTAGGGCCTGCTTTGAATTCTTTTGGCTGTGTATCCAGAAATGGGATTGCTGGAATCCTAGGCTAATTCTTAAATCTTTTTGAGGAACCTGCATACTGTTTTCTATAATGGCTGCACCATTTTACATTTCCACAAACAGTGCATGAGGGTTATCCTTTTAAAGAGTATTGATTTTATTAAATCTACTTGAGGATCTGCTTGATTCACTTCAATAAGCCTTATCGTTAAGCATTAGTACGGCAGGTCCAGAGAAGACTTCACTCTGGGTTTTGCATCCTTGGTACTAAGGCCTGACTCTTCTGAAGGCTGTACTCAGTGTCCTGGGTATGATGCAACCACTACACTGTGACTGGTGGGAACACATACTATTCCCTGCCCTGCATGGACTCCAAGAAATTGTTCTTACTCCTTTGCAGTGACTATTTCTAAGATTCCTCTCACTCATGTGCAAATCGGTACTCAGTCAAATATTTGTGGAAGTCTTCTGCAGTTCTCCAGAATCCTCTGTCTGTGCACTGCTCTACTCTCCTCTTCTGTCTCAGAAGTTCTAGTATTTATAGCTTCAACCTCCCTGAACTGATTTTTGCCTCCCCAACGTTTTCGTAACATTCCTTTAAAATATTTTGCAGTATTTCTTTAAAGAGTGTTGAACATTGATCTGGAAGTTACTTTTGGATCAACTTCATCTTTCTGAGGTTTGATTTCGAGTGTTCTAGGTGTGTTTAGGTAGCCTTTACTGTTGAGCCAGTTCAGCTCCACTACTAAGATGGGACCTCCCAGAACTCTATTGAATGGCCCATTAATTCAGTGAGGTCTCTTGCCAGCATCTGATGGGCACTAGATTGATCCCAAGCCCTGTGTGAGCTCCTGGAATTTTCTGCGTTACACCTGCTCTGAAATATTTTTTCCGCAGCAGTTGTTCTTTGCCCAGTCTCAAGGAGGTTCACCTTTCACACGCAAGATCGGAATTAAGTCTAAAAGATTCAAAGGAGGAGCACCTATGGACAGTTCTGGAGTTCTTTTCCTGGCTCTTTTCTCTCCTACTCACTGTCCCACAAATTTTAGCTGTCTTAGCTTTCCTGAATCTCAGTCTGTGTCTCCTCACGAGACTTTCTTGCACTGTGGCTGAAAATTCTCCATAAGTAGAAAGCCAGGGCAATTCTAGTATTCTCCCAGTCTGTTTCCTTTTGCTCATAGAACACAGTCTTGTGCTTCCTGTCGTTCAGTTGTTTCATTCCCCACCCCTGCTTTCCCGTTGTTTACAGTTAGGAGAAGAGGAGTCCCAGAGCTGCAGAAATCTAGCCTCGACTTAATAATCAAACTGATTCCTTGTAGCAGTCCCTGATGTTCTTGAACATTAAGGTAACACAACATCTGAAAATGCTTGATGATAGTTCCTTTGCTCCTAAATGTGGACAAAACACATGAGGATGGAAACAATAAAGATCTGTTAATGCTGTCAAGTTTGTAGTTCACTGAAAGTTGTTTTTCTAATGTAAACCACACTGGGGGGTTTGTAGGGGCATAAAGAAGACAAATATTGTTCATTTATTTTTTCCACAGAGCATCCAGGGATCCTGTTGGGAAAGAAAAGAGTAGTTGTGTCTCTGCCAACCTTTGCCTCCTTCTTATTCAATCACAATAAATAATGGAGATCATAAAACCTGTGCCTTTGACAGATTTCTTTGTTTCCCTGTACACAATTGACAACAAATACCACACTCATTATCAGTAAAGAGTTTTCAATTATTCATTGATTTAACAAAATATTTTTAAAGGTCGACAATGTGCCAGGCACTATGGTAGGCAATAGGCAAGTGAAGATAAGTAAGAAACAGTCTCTGATGTCAGGAGGTTCCTGAATATTTAATTATGATGCATTATATAACTACAAAATAAGAATGTATATACGGCTTTATGGAAGCAAATAGAAAAGATACCTAATCCAGTTTACAGAGGCATGGTTAATAAAGTCAAATGCAGCAGAGAAAGGCAAACAGAGAATTGAGAAATGTCCACCGTACACGCTCTGCTCGTCTCCTCCCCGCGTCTGGGGTCTGCAAGCTCCGAGCCACCTACGGTCCCCGGCGCTCCCAGGTCTGCCAAACACTGCCTTTTCCAGCCGTGTTCCCTCTCCGCCAACTGCCAATTCTGCCCCTCTTACCAGTCTGGTTGAATAGTTGTCAGACTTCCGTAGTTCAGTTTTCTGTGTTCTGGTTGTGTTATTGCTTATAAATATTTGTTGACCTTAATCTTGATTATGGGAGGAGGTACAGTGTTTCCACCTACGCCTACATGTTAGCTGGAAGTCCCAATCAATCTTCTTTAGTATGATTTTGATCAAGTTACTTAACCTCTCTGTACTTTGTTTTACTTATCTGTAAATTGGGGATGAAGCTAATAGTACCCACCTCATAACATTATTATTGGGATTAAATTAGTTAATACATGTAAAGAGAAGTCTAGTACATAAAAAAATACTGAATAATTGTAGCCATTCCCATTATTACTAGGTAGGAGAGTTGGAAGGTGAAGAACATACCCATTGACCTAGGTTTTAGTGGTTTAGAAGGCACAGTCATTTACTGACTACCTGCTGTGGGTTTAATTAGGACCTGGAATACCAATTAAAAGAGAATATTAGACTGAGGTTTTTTTTTAAAGCAAGACTCAACTAAATGTTTTCTGTAAGATACCCATAGATATAGATAGACTAAAAGTAGAAGAATGAAAAAAAAGATAGACCATGCAAACACTAATAAAGAAATAAAGATAATGTTATGATAGCTATATTAATACCAGATACAGTAGACTTCAAAACAAGGAATAACATCAGGAATAAAGAGGGACATTACATAATAATGGATCGATTCTCCAAGAAGACATAACAGTCCCAAATGTGTGCATACCTCACAACAGAACTTTAAAATGCGTGAAACAAAAACTGGCAGACCTGAAAGAGGAAATAGACAGATCTACAATTGGAGTTGGGGACTTCAATAAAAAAAGCGGTAGACTGAAAATCAGTAAAGATACAGAAGATATAAATAACCCTATCAATTCACTTGACCTAATTGACATTTACAAAAAACTTCTTGACCTAACAACAGAATACATCCTTTCAAATGCATGTAGAATATTCACTAGGCTAGACCAGATTCTTGGCCATGAGACAAATTTAAAGAATAAGCCCTGGGTGATGTAGCTCACTGGACTGAGCATGGGCTGTGAACCAAAGGGTTGCCAGTTCAATTCCCAGTCAGGGCACATGCCTGTGTTGCAGGCCAGGTCCCCAATGGGGACCATGTGAGAGGCAACTACACATTGATGTTTCTTTCCTTCTCCTTTTCCCTCCCTTCCCCTCTCTCTAAAAATAAGTAAATTAAATTTAAAAATATAAAAAGTAAAAATTATTCAAAGTATATTCTCAAATCACAAATTATAAATCCATAGCAGAAAGATACATGACAAATCCTCATATATTTGGAAATTAAATGACTTTATAATGGTCAGTTTTCTATTGATGCTGTATCATATTTTGCCACAATTTTAGTGACTTAAAACAAATTTGAAATCTTATAGTTCTTATAGGTAAAACATCCAAAATGGGTCTCCCTGGACTAAAATCAAGGTGTTGGAAGAGGTGCATTCCCTTCTAGAGGATCTATAAGAGAGTGTGTTTCTTTGCCTTTTCCAGCTTCCAGAGACCACCTGCATTCCTTGGTTCATGTTTCCCTTACTGCATCTTCAAAGCTAGCAGCGGTGGATCCCATCACTCTGACCTTGTTTTCATCATCACATCTCCGTGCTTCTGGTTTCTACTTTTAAGGGTACTTGTAATTTACATTGACCAGCCTGGACAGTCCGGGATTATCTCACTATTTTAAAGTCAGATGATTAGCAACCTTAATTCCATCTGCAACCTTAAACCCCTCTGTGATGTAAACTGACATACTCACATGTTCCAGTAATTAGGATATAGACATCTTGAGGGAGGGAGGGAGGAGGTGGGAAAGAAGGACATTATTCTGCCTTCTAGGATAACCCATGAATCAAAGAGGAAGTCTCAAGGGAAATGAAAAAAATGTATTTTCTTTTTAACTGAATGAAAATATACCATTTTAAATATTGGATGCAGCTACTACAGATACTTCTAATAAAAAAGAAATGAAAATCTAAATTAGCAATCCAAGCTTCCATCTTAAGAAACTAGAAACAGAAGAGCAAATTAAACCCAGGCAAGCAGAAGGCGGGAAATAAAGAGTAGAAATCAATGAATTTGAGAAGTGAAACATAGTTGAGGAAATCAATGAATTTGAGAAGTGAAACATAGTTGAGAAAATCAATGAAATAAAAGCTGACTCTTAGAAAAATAAATTGGTAAATCACTAGCCAGCTTGACCAAGAAAAAATAGAGCATACGTAATATCCGATATTAAGAATAAAAGAGGGGGGATAACTACAGACCCATAGACACTAAAGGATAATAAGGGACTACTGTGAACAACTTGATTTCCCAAGTAGACTGGGAAAGTTTCCAAGAATAAATAAAAGGACACAGGAGGAAGCTGAAGCAAAAAAAGTAAAGGAACTGACAGGTAGTCCCGAGGATGAAGCTGATGACTGTAAGTTTGTATTGATGCACAAAATCTAGGTGGCTCAAGAGAATTTTTACAGAACTCTACTTGAAGGTTGGTGTTTTGGGTTGATGCACTTGAAATGTAAGGATGTAAGGGAATCAAGGATGCTGGTAAGAGAGAGTAGAAGTGCCCAATATGGAGTTCGAACCCAGTGATGGAGAAGGATGGTGTAAGGAAGCTAGAAATAGGAGGGGTGGAGAGGCCAAGAGAGGGATTGACAGATGAACTGGGGCAGGGGTGATTTTCTGTATCACAACCCCCTCAGCAGGTGTTCTTTGCCTAGCCTCATGGAGCTTTATCCTTTGCACACAAGATTGGAATTTAGTCTAAATGATTCAAGAGAGAGACCCCTATGCAAATGGGGGCTTGGGGGAGTTGACAGCAGATGGAGGTTTAAACAATTGGAGGTTTTTACAAAGGGGCATGCGGGTGCACGGGTGAGAGAGATCGATTTATTGGAAATGAAGGCATAAGAGAGCTGGTACTTGGGTGGTGCAATCATTTATTTTGCATCTACCGTGATGCAGACATTATTCTGGACACAAAATATAGTGGTGAGCAATGCACATCTTCACTACCCTAGAACTTAGAACTCTAGTTCTGCTAAATAAATAAGTAATTGTCACATTCAATTGCTAGGAAGTACTTAGAAAGTGGCATGAGAAATGGTAACATTTTAAATGAGACCTTACCGAACAGGAATGAGTAGCCAATAGAGACAACACTCAAGCAAGTGGTGCTGAATGCTGAAATCCTCTGTTTACACGTGTATTGCCAAACATTCCATTAGACCATCCACAGTTATCGAAAAGCTCTCCAATCTCAAGATCACAAATCTCCCATAAGAACCCTCAACCAAATTATTTCACAAGTGCAAAACAATTTCTCGGAGAGGATTTTCCATCTTTATACTGCTTTATTTTTCAAGAAGATAGATAAGTATAGTCATTCGGGCCTAGTTTAAGTGGACAAATCTCTCAAATTTTCAGTTCCATGTAACTCCTGGCATCTAGATTTTAAAAGCGAGCATATTAGACTGACTCAGTGAGACTGCTACTATTCTGAATTGAACTTTTTTAGTAATTTAGAAATTGCTGCTACACAATTCTTTGTCTTTTTTTTCCTCCCCAAAGACATTCTTTTCATTGATTTTTAGACAGAGAGGAAGGGGAAAAAGAGAAACACCAATGCGAGAGGAAAGCATTGTCTGGTTGCCTCCCCTATGCACCCAGACTGGGGACTGAACTTTTCAGCCATGGGGTGATGCTCCAACCAACTGAGCCACAACGGTCAGGGCACAGCTACACAATTTTACTGTCAATCACAGCAAATACATACTTCCATCTGATACAACCTCATACTCTAGTGATTTCAAAACACAATTTATTAAATGGAACTATAAAAAACATTATAATTAAACAAACTGACTTTTACTTGTTCTGCCTTTAACCTTTGAACTTCTATAATTTTAGTACAAATTGATAAGTTTTGAGATATGAAAGTTTGGCTTAAATTTCTTCTTTGATAAGAATATGTAAAGTTTCTTGAGACACTTTTAGTTAACATTGTCAGTTTGGGAATAAATGGCTTGGGAAGTGTCCTTTTCTCCCTCCCTACCCCATATGTTTCTTGGAATGTTCTTGTTTTCTATAAGTATGAAAAACAATCTCCTAATGTGTTTTGTTTTTCTTTTCCCTGTTGAGGGACTCCTGAGTTCCTGTCTGGAATGTACCCTGGCAAATTTCATCACAACCTGGTAAATTTCATCAAGCTGCTTGTGCCCCTTTGTGGCCAATGCTTATAAATACAGCTCAGTTTTGCTTGCCAGCAAGAAGCGCTTGAAATGTTGCTTCACATTTAAGAACCACAGGAGGATGAGATTAGAACCAACTGGAAGCTGGGGGCATAGCCCTTGACACAGTAGAGAGTGGATACCTGATCAAGGACAGGATTCTGATTGAAAGGAGAGGAGGTGTGCATTCCAGTTTGGCATCAAACATGGCTTATTACAGGACTTCTGGTTAGGATGGTGGAATAGATGAATGCTGTGCTCACGACCACTAATGACCAGATGGGAACTACAACCAAACTGCAGAACAACCATCATTCAGAGCCGCCTGAGATCCAGCTGAAAGGAGGTGCTATAGCTGGGGATGTGAAAAGGAGGCTGCATCAAGACTGGTGCGAGGGGTAGAGATGTAGAGCAAGCTGGTCCTAAAACCAGGTGTAGCGGTTGACAATTGGGAGGGCTGGTCCCACACTCAGTGTGGCAGTTGAGAATTGAGAATATTGTCTTAGCTGTGGAGGTCCCCCCCTGGGGAACGAGGGGTCCCAGCCCCACACCAGGACACCCAGCTGGGGTTTCAGTGCCGAGATGAGAAGCCCTCATAGACTCTGGCTTTGAAAGCCAGCAGGGATTATTGCTGAGTGAGATGGAGGGCTGCAGGAGCCTGGGGATCTCTTAGAGGGCCTGCACATGAATTTACTTGGACTTACTTGCTCTGAGCTCCAGCATGAGGCAGCAGCTGGAAGACTGCTGGGAACATATGGGGAGGAACTGAATTGTTTGGTATCAAGACAAGTGTTGGAGGGGCAATTTTCTCCCAAATGGAAGTGCTGGCAGAGGCCATTGTTCCTTTGCTGAGCCCTCCTCCCACAGACCCAGCAGGCAGGTGCCATATCAGAGTCTCCATCAACCTAGTTATCACACTTTCCCCCCCACTGGTGATTCCCTGAGATCCCATCCCACCCTGCCAGTGGGTCCACTAAGTCATTTCCAGTGTCTTTTCCATACAAACAATCTTTCTTGCCTCATGCTTAGGACTTTCGTAAAATCTGTCAAGCAAGAAGGATCTGGCCTCTGTGTACCCTTTACCTCCTGCTAAGTGACCCCAGGCTTGGCAGTAGTGGCAGCTGTACTTGTTTTTCAGCATGGCCTCTCTTGGGAACCTCCAAGCCCAGCTCAATAGCAGCCATCTGCATATTGTTCTGTAGCTCAGGCCCCAGAGCAAGCACACCCAGTAGACAGCTTCAGATCACACTAAAGCACCATACAGCCATCTCCACAAGTGACACACTCAAGGGGCAGACTCAAAGGGCTAGAAGCGCCACTGAAGTTAGTCCTGCTTCATGGGGTCAGCCCCTGCACAGCAGATCCTCCATAGTGGTCACGGCCAGTCCTTGTAGCTGATTGGCCTGGGGGGTCAATCCCTACCATTGATGTACCAACAGAAATCAAGGCTCAACTAAACAGGAGGGTGTACACAGCTTTATTGGTGGGGGATGCACTTGGAGTGTCCAACTCAGGTGACCTGGTAGGGCTGCATCTTTGGGCCCTGTAGCAGGGGCCCAGGCTGCAGACTTTACTGGTCTATGACCTATTGGGAGCCAGGCCACACGTGATTGGCAGGTAAGTGAGTAAAGCTTTGCTCACATTACTGCCTGAGCTCTACTTCCTGTCTCCCCCCACCCCAATCCATGGAAAAACTGTCTTCCATGTAACGAACCCCTGGTGACATAAAGGTTGAGGCCAGGTGTCCTAAGGACATCTGCTACAGAAAGGCACTCTACCAAGACCAAGACACATAGAAGCTCTACCTAATATATAGGAATGAACACAGGGATCCTGCCAAAATGGGGAGACAAAAAATCATGTCCCAAATGAAACAACAGAATAAAACTCAGAAGCACAGAGTCCCAAACAACAAAACCCCAAGAGGCCCACACCAAACCTCACTATAATCAAAATGCCAAAGACAAAGAGAGAATCTTAAAAGCAGCAAGAGAAAAGCATTCAGTCACTTACAAGGGAGTTCCCACAAGATTGTCAGTTGATTTCTCTAAAGAAACTTTGCAGACCAGAAGACACTGGCAAGAAATATTGAAAGTGATGATAAACTAGGACCAACAAATAAGATTACTCCATACAGCAAAGCTATCAGTTAGAATCAAAGGACAGATCAAAAGCTTTCCAGAAAAGAAAAAGCTAAAGGGGTGCAACACACCAAACATGTATTATAAGAAATGTTAAAGGGTCTTATACATAGCTACCAACAATTATTTTAAATGCAAATGGACTAAATGCACCAATCAAGAAACATATGGTGGCTACATAGAAAAAACAAGACCCTTCTATACACTGTCTGAAAGAGACTTACTTCAGATTGAATGACACTCACAGACTGAAAGTAAATGGGTGGGAAAAGAAAATTAATGAAAATGGAAACTAACCAACCAACCAACCAACCATCCAACCAACAAAAGCTGGAGTAACAATACTTATACCAGACAAAATAGACTTTAAACCAAAGGCTATAACAAAGAAGGACCCAGAGATACTTCTTTTTGGTGTTTATCTGAAAGAACCATAAATGCTAAATCAAAAAGACATAAATCCATATCTGTATTGCAGCATTATTTATAATAGCCAAGATATGGAAGCAACCTGAGTGCCCATCAATAAATGAATGGATAAAGAAGAAGTGGTGAATATGACTCAGCCATAAAAAAGAAGGAAATCTTGCCATCTGCAACGACATGGATGGACCTAGAGGATATTGTGCTGAATGAAATAAATCAGAGAAAGACAAATACTAGATGATTTCACTTATACGTAGAATTAAAAAAAAAACACAACAGCAACAGACTCATACATACAGAAAATGGTTGTCAGGTGGGATGGGGGTTGGGAGGATGGATGAAAAGGGTAAGGATTAGGAAGTACATATTGGTGAACAACTATATGCCAACAAACTGGATAACCTGGACAAAATGGAAAAATTCCTAGAAAAATACAATCTTCTAAAATGAAATCAGAAAGATCTCAGATTATATTCTCTAATCTGAATAGACACATTAAACCTAGTGAAATTGAACCAGTAATCAAACCTCCCCCCCCCAAATAAAAGCCCTGGACTAGATGGCTTCACAGGTGAATTTTACTAAACATTCCGAGACAAACTAACACCTCTCCTTCTCAAAGATATTTCAAAAAATTCAAAAGGAGGGAAGTCTCCCAAACTCATTTTATGAAACCAGTATTATCCTAATTCCAAGACCAGATAAAAACACTACAAAAAAAAGAGAATTATATCCTTGGTGCACATAGATGCCAAAATCCTCAAAAAAATATTAGCAAAATAAATACAGCAATGCATCAAAAAGATCATACACCATAATCAAGTGAGATTTATTCCAGGAATGCAATGCTAGTACAATATTAGCAAATCAATAAATGTGATTCACCACCTAAACAGAATGAAGGATAAAAACTACACAATGATATCAATAGATGCAGAAAAAACATTTGATAAAACCCAGCACCTAATTATAATAAAACTCTCAGCAAAGTGGGAAAAGAAGGAACATACCCAAACTTAAAAAAGGCCATATATGACAAACCCACTGCTAGCTAGCATCATACTCAACAGGCAAAAACTACAAGTGTTCCCCTAAGATCAGGAACATGACAAGGATGTCCATTTTCACCACTCTTATTCAACATAGTACTGGAAGTCCTAGCCGTAGCAATCAGACAAGAAGAAATAAAAGCCATGGAAATTGGAAAGGAACAAGTAAAACTGTCCTTATTTGCAGATGACATGATATTGTACATAGAGAATGCCAAAGTTTCCACCAATAAACTACTAAAAGTGAGCAATATTGAGCAATGTAGCAAGACACAAAATTAATATTCAGAAATCAGCATTTATATATACCAATAATGAACTAACAGAAAGGGAAATTCATAAAACAATCCTATTTACAATTTCTTCAAAAAGAATAAAGTCCCTAGGAATAAAACTAGCCAAGAATGTAAAAGACCTATATGTGGAAAATTATAAGACACTGAAGGAAGAAGTTACAAATAAGTGGAAGCACATACTGTGTTCATGAATAGGAAGAATTAACATCATTAAAATGTCCATACTACCCAAAGTAATCTATAGATTCAATGCAATTCCTATCAAGATTCCAATGATGTATTTCACAGAACTGGAACAAATATTACAAAAATTTATGTGGAACCACAAAAGACCCTGCATTGCAACAGTGATCCTGAGAAAGAAGACCAAAGTTGAAGGAATCATACTACCTAATATGAAACTGTACCATAAGGTCATAATAATCAAAAGAGCAAGGTACTCACATAAAAACAGACACATAGATCAACAAAACAGAATAGAGAGCCCAGAATAAACCCACATCTTTATACTCCATTAGTCTTTGACAAAGGAAGCAAGCACATACAATGGGCTGAAGATAGTTTATTAAATAAATAGCGTTGATAAAAGTGGACAGATAACATGCAGGAAAATTAAATTAGACCACCTTCTTACACCACAAACAAGAATAAATTCAAAATGGATCAAAGACTTAAATGTTAGACCTGAAACCATACAAATCATATAAGAATATATAGGCATCAAAATCTCAGATATTGCTTGTAGCAATATTTGATTGGATATTATCTCCCCAGGCAATGGAAACAAAAGGAAAACAAATGGGACCACAACAAACTAAAAATTTTTTTACAGCAAAGGTAGACTTCAACAATAAAAAGACAATCCACAGAATGGGAGAACATATTCATTGATATATATGATAAGGGGTTAATATCCAAAATTTATAAAGAACTTACAAAACTCAACACCAAAAAAGCAAACAACCCAATTAAAAAAATGGGCAAAGGACCTGAATAGACACTTCTCCAAAGAGGACATACAGATAGCCAATAGACATAAGAAAAGATATTCAACATTACTAATCACCAAAGAAATGCAAATTAAAACTACAATGAGATACCATCTCACACCTGTCAGAATGGCTATCATCAATAAGTCAACAAACAACAAGGGCTGGGCAAGGATGTAAAGAAAAGGGAACCCATTTGCACTGTTGGTGGGAATGCAGATTGGTGCAGTCACTGTGGAAAACAGTATGGAGGTACCTCAGGAAATTAAAAATGGATCTGTCTTTTGACCCAGTGATCCCACTACTGGAAATATATTTGAAGGAACCCAAAACACTAATTTGAAAGAACATAAGCACCTCTATGTTCATTGCAGTGTTATTTACAATTACCAAGGTATGGAGGCAGCTCATGGGCCCATCAGTAGATGAATAGACAAAATGACTATGGGACATGTGTACAGTGGCATACTACTTGGTTGTAAAAAAGAAGAAAAATTTACCCTTTGTAACAGTATGGTTGGATCTGAAGAATATTATGGTAAGTGAAATAAGCCAGTCAGAGAAAGACAAATACCATATGCTTTCACTCATATGTGGAATCTAATGAACAAACTGAACTAACAAGCAAAACAGAGACAGACTCATAGATGGAGAGCAGGATGACAGCTAAGTGTGGGAGGAGGTGAGGGGGTGGAGGGATTGAGCAAAAAGGAAGAAGGACTCACAGACATGGACACAGTGTGGTGATTGTGGCAGGTAGGGACGGTATAGAATAAATAGTAATGGAAAACTTACAATAAAAACATTTAAAGAAAACAGAAGTACAAATTGGTAGTTACAGAATAGTCACAGGGATGTAAAGTACAGCATAAAGAATATAGTCAATAATATTGCAATAATTATGCACAGTGTCACATGGATACTAGATTTATTGAGGTGATCACTTTGTCAGTTATATTAATGATCTATCACCTGGATGTACAACTGAACCTAATATGATTTATGTCAATTGTAATTAAAAAATAAAAAATCATTTAAAAAATGGCCGCTACACATTATTATAATTGTTTGTGTGTTGTTTCCCACAGTAGAATATGACCCCATGAAGGCAGAGACATCTTGCCTGACACTCAATAAAGGTTGCTAAGTGGGCAAATAAAGGAACAAATGGGTTTAGTTTACAGAAAATTCACAGTACAAGACAGCTATTTTTCTTTCTATTGTTAATTACACTTATTAGATGTTTAATATTGTAAATGCTTTGACAATTTTGTTTAACATAACTCCATATGTCAAAGAGCATTTCCCAAATCGCAGTATTTTATAGGCTTATTTTTATCTATTTACTTGATTTAATTAATAAATATGAATTGAGCGCTACAGTCCAGGATCCGGAGATTCAAAAGTAAGATGGACACAGTCCCAGCACCAGAGGAGAACATATCGGACTGTATTAAAAATCTCTGTCTTTCTACCAAGCCCCAAATTTCAGTTCTCTCATGATGGCAGCTAGCTGCAAGAATAATAGTTTTATTTCATTGTCCTCAGATTCCTTTACCTGTTTTATTGTTTTTTTTCTCCACTTTATCTCCTGATATGCAATTTATACTTTTAAAAATGATTGTATATTATAGTGTATTAAATTCAAACTCCTTGTATTTATAGAAAAACCAATATAGAAACAATACATCTCTACTAGCATTTTAAAAAGTAGTTATAGAGGTGTTTTTGAATTCCTTTTTTTGTCCCAAAGGAGAAACCTAATTAGAATTAGAATATATTCCCTGTAACAGTTGCTACAAGGAATCAATGTTCAATGGAGGATTATAAATACTTTGATGAAATGCAGCTGAGAAAATACTTCAATGATTCTTTTAAAGACATACATAGAAAATAGTAGCAAAATTGGAAATAGTCTTTTGAACTCTCAAGTTTCTCATTTTCTTACTACCTGTTCAGCCATACTCTCTCTGCCTCTACAGTAGAATATCCACAAGGGATTGCTAATTATGATGCACTGTAAAAATCTACACACTATATTAGGCTAAAGCAAGGTCTCTCAACCTTGACATTATTGCCATTTTGGTCAGGATAATTCTTAGTTGGAGTGGGGGCTGTTCGTGCATTAGAGAATGTTTAGCCACATCCCTACTCTCCTCCCACTAAATGCCAATAGCCAAAATGTCACAGCATGTTGCCGAATGTCCCTTGGGGAGCATAATTACCTCTGGTTGAAAACTACTGGACTAAATTAACCATTTTTATTTTTTGTGTTTATATGTATTTTATTTTTTAATTACTTTATTGTTGTTCCATTACAGCTGTCTGCATTTTCTCCCCACCCCCAACCAAACCCTCTTCCTCCCTTGCTTCCATCCTCCCCCTCGGTTTTGTCCATGTGTCCTTTACAGCAGTTCCTGCAAACCCTTCTCCCCACTGTCCCATCCCCCCTCCCCTCTGGCTACTGTTACATTGTTCTTACTTTCAATGACTCTGGTTATATTTTGTTTGCTTTTTTGTTTTGTGGATTATGTTCCAATTAAAGGTGAGATCATATGGTATTTGTCACTCACCGCCTGGTTTATTTCACTTAGCATAATGCTCTCCAGTTTCATTCATGCTGTCCCAAAGGGTAGGAGCTTCCTCTTTCTCTCTTCTGTGTAGTATTCCATTGTGTAAATGTACCACAGTTTTTTGATCCATTCATTTACTGATGGGCACCTTGGTGGTGTCCAGCACTTGGGTATTGTAAATTGTGCTGCTATGAGCACTGGGTTGCATAGGTTCTTTTGGATTGGTGTTTTCAGGGTTCTTAGGGTATAATCCTAGCAGTGGAATTTCTGGGTCAAAAGGCAGTTCCATTTTTAGTTTTCTGAGGAAATTCCATACTGCTTTCCACAAGGGCTGCACCAGTCTGCATTCCCACCAACAGTGCACTAG
>PVKM010014542.1:0-28917 GCA_004027735.1 Carollia perspicillata
CTCGGTATTACCTACAACATTTAAGATTCTACAGTCAATTACTTTCTCTCTTATGTGCCTCTTCTTCCTCATAGACTTTACTGATCATAATTTATTTTAGTCCTCCCAGGGTTAGATTGGGCTCCTCAGCCACTTATATCCCTTCTACTGCTTTCCTTCATAGCCTTTCTAGCCAGCAAGGTATTGGTAAACACTGGTCACGCTGTCATAGTACAAGATGGTAACTTTTTTTGGTTAACGTTTGTTGGCCATCTCTAGAAGATCTGAACCCAGATGACTCTGTTAAATTTATAAGCCAGCCAATTTAAATATGTATCTTAACAGGGAATCACTACCTTCTCTTCTAGCTGCCCTGTGCTCTAACCCAACTTCACTTTTCTTACTTGCATTCCAGGGCTTATAAAGTAAATGACAAGGAAAGCAAGGAAGGTCATGTGGTTCCCTTAAAAACTAACATCCTGGATTTCATTAAAAACATAGAGTCCCCTCAAATCTTGAGATAAATCAAGATTTTATTTCAAACAGAAGAGAATTTCCAAGGCTGGAAAATGAAATCAAGAATACAGGCAGAAAGTCTAACCATTACATTTCCACTTCCTTAACTTCAACTCTCAAATAGTATTCTTTCCCTCTAATTTCTGCTCTCTGAATTTATACCAGTTATATTCTCTTCACATGCATATCAGATGCAGAGTGTTAGGGTTTAAGCAACACTATTTGCCTTTGAGCTGAAGGTACCAAAGAACTGAATTTAGAGCTATTTTGAGCCCTCGGTGATCAAAGTATTATTTGAGGACTGCCACAGCAGAGCAGCACTTCTATTTTGATGATAAAAATTTTCTGCTTTCTCTCTACCCGTCAAAGAGAGGTTTAGGACCCCAAACCCTCAAAGAAAATAGAAGAAAGGGAGCATAAGCATATCCAAAGCCATTTATGATTTTTTCCACAGGTTCTTTTTCCCATTTTAAATGGATGATCAAAGGCTTGAATAATTGGGAAATGGGACATTGTACTCCACCTACATTTGGACATGCAGACATTTCTCAGAAGAATCTCTATTTCCAACTTAACTAGATAAGTAATGACTGGCCTCAATTTAATCAATCAAATCATCTGTGTAGACCTTTCAATTCCATCATTAAAATGAGTATTAAAGCTTAAACTGGCCATGATTTTTTGGGGTGGTTTTATCCTAAAGCCATGGTCTTTTGTACTCTGGAGCAGTGAAAAAGAAAAGTAAGGCAACATTAACAAGGATTTGATCCCTATTCTCAACTAGAACCAATCTAAAATTAATTTAACTCTTTTTTTCCTGGCTCTCTTCTACATAAGGGGAGAAAGAATCACATTGTTTTAACATTTCACCGAGTCCCAATTCCTTTGAATAGGTGAACACAACTATCTCCTAATGGACCTCTACTCCGAGTTTCTCCTACCTCTCAATGTCCTTGGGGTCTCTATTCCAAAATGATGCTAGAATACAATACAGGGAGAGGGAGTAGCCAGGCCAGGGCTTTGTGAGCTCATGAGGCAACTTAGACAAGAGGAAGTAGCATTGAACTTCACATTAAAAAAGCTGATTTACTCTGTATTTTGCTTCTTCCTTAGTCATGTGACTTTTAACAATAGACATCACCTGTCTCAATTCATTTCATCTGTAATGTGAAGAAATTACTGATGATTTCACAGGGCTGATGTCAAGAAAAATATGAGAAAAAAACTGAAAACCATTATGCAGTGAAGGAATATTGGTTGTTAACTTTAGTATTCAAGATTTCCCATAATGTCCTCACCACCATCCTTTTACCACCATATACTCAAGGCTTTCCATGCCCAGGTTTTCAGTGGTATTGGGGTAGGAAGGGAGGTAGGTGTAAGCAAAAATCACAAGTTTAAAGCCCAAATTCAAGCCACTCTGAGGAGCCCATTCTTGTGGGGGAAGAAAAAGAAAACAGTAGAGAGAGACTGGCTGAGAAAAACTTCTGGGCTTTCGGCTCCCAGTCATGTCTCCCTTTCATCTGCCCACATCTACTACACCAGTGCATTCCATGCTTTATTGTGCAAACAAGTCACTTGGAGATCCTATTAAAACCCAGATTTTGATGTAGTAAGTCTGGCCACAGGAGCTGCATTTCCATCAGGTTCCCACCAAGGCCAATGTGGAAGACTGTAGATAAAACTTAGAGTAGCAAGGTCCTAAATGACCTTTCAAAATTTGTTGCCGACATTTCCCACCATGCCTCCTACCTGAGCTCCTGTACTTGACCTTCCAGTAGGAACAAAGCATTACTTCCAGGAACACTCTACCAGTTTTTTTACTCTACAGTTTAGCTTATCCTAAATGAGTAATATTCTTTTTACATCTCTTTTAGACTGCCCAAAGACTGTCTTCTGTAGGATTTTATCTTGTAGACCTCTGATCTTAGTTGCTGCTCTGTTCTCTATTCTATAGTCTTTATGTCAAGGTTTGAGTTAATGTGGCTATTTCTCCTCACTAGATGCTGAGGTTATTGAGGACAAGAACTACATTTGATTTTCTATGTCCCCAGCTGTTAGCATACTTTGGGGCATACTAGAGCACTTTGTAAATACGTATTCAACTCAGTAGTGTATAAAGAGCTCACTGAATTTTAGACCCATACCTGACTGATCAGGCAGTTGAGGATCAGGTAGAATGTCAGTCCCTAGTAACAGTTTATTATGCACTATGACATAACATCCAGTGGGCAACGAGTGTGACAGGTGTTAAAAAATAAAAATAATTAAAAAATGAACAGATAGAGTGAATTCGGCTAAAATCTGTGTGACATGCTTTGAAAACACATCAGTGAGTCTCCCTCTCTCTCATCCTATTTGTGCCGAGATATTACAAAGGTCTGGACACCTGAGGAATAATTGTGAAACCAAGTTCTATCAGTTACTCAGTTCTGTTCCTTATTTCTGAAGCACTGATTCCCTCGCCTTCCTTCTGCTTGTATTTTCCTTTCCAGTGCTTTGTCTATGGTCTCTTTGATGCTCATGAGTTAAGAACCTAAAGGTCTAGGCCTGCTCCTCTGCTCTCACCCTCCTTCCCAAAGCTGGACAGAGGGAAGAGTGGTAATCTGTCAGGCAAAGGGAGTGCTCCCTGGCAGTCACCTGGGCACTAAAGAGATATCGGGCCAAGAATATTTCCCTTCAAGATTCGACAGTAATTCCACCAACATCAGGTGTTCATACATTCCTTGAATATTATGGAGGTGGACTTTATGATATAATGGTAAAGAGTGGGCCAGAAGAAATGTACCAATTAACTTCACTTCGAATGTTAAATGGCATTTCATCTAAAACATGTTTTTCCAATCACTTCCATTCCATTTTCTGTGATTTATTTCCAGTGTGTCGGGGGCAACAATTAATTTCATACATAATAAATAAGCAATAAGAATCTGGTTAAAAACACTTAAAATAGTACTTTTTCCATATAATTATAAAGCCTGCTCTTTGCATTGAAATAAATTAAATTTTTAATGACAATGATTTAACACAGAACCTGGCACAGAGCAGGTACTGAAGAATTACTGCTTGCCATTTCTATTTTCTACATCACTCCTCCAAGAAATTTAGTCAAAAGGGCAATTAACTCATATGATTTTCGTACATTGTTTATTTATTAAATGCATCACAATTATTTCAGTATCCTTTGGGACTTGATGTTGATTAGAATGTTACATAGCCTCTTCTGGCTCTCCCAGTGCTAGAAAAATTAAGTAGTCCTTTGGACAAGCAATTTTACAGGGTTAAAATATAGAAAATAATCTCTAAGTTTTCTTCAAAATCCAGAGAGGCATTTTTACTATATCTGCATTGTAGATAGACTTTCCTTTAGAATGTTTGCTGACATAATGACTATTTAATTTCATAGAAGACTCTACTTCATAAAGGTCAACCACTTAACACCATTAAATTTCAAAAGACCCTCCTAGAGCCCATGGATTCCCTTGAGGGACAGAGGAAAAGAAAGAGTTCCTGTATGTTAATGGAGAACTTCCCCAAATCTTTCCTGGCTCCCCCAAAACTGGCATTGGCAGGATCTAGGTTAATGCTTCTTCTGTTGACTATGCATCTGATTCACTGAGCAACTTGTTACTAATTCTGATTTCAGGGTCCTACCTCCAGAATTGCTGATTCAGTGGGTTCTAAGGTGGGTTCTAGACATTGTCAATATTCACAGAACTCCTAAGGGATTCTGATGCAGCCTGTTCAAGAAATACACATTTGAAGAGACAGATAGCTGGACCCAGTCTGAAATCCCAAAAGAGGAAAGAAAGGAAGATAACATGTTACTTGTTTCTTGCCTGCCACAACCTTACTACAGTCCCACAAAGAATATGACATGACTTTGATTGGTTTTTGCTAGTTTTATTTATTTTTCCAAAGACTCTCACCTCTATGGAGGATTTGGGGAACTTGATTCTGACTGATCCTCACCTCTTTAGCCACCTTCAGATAAAGTTGTGAGGCCATAGCTGAGATTTAGGAGGCTGTAGCTGAGATTTAGGATTGTCATTCAGCAAGCTTAGCAAATGGAGTTTGACTTTCTTGCTCAGCGGATAAATGTATAACAGTAAGGTTCTCATGACCGACTCTCTAATTGAATTACAGGACAATGTTCTTAGTAGCCTGTCCTTTACTCAAGAAAACTACCAAGGGTACTTCAGCCTCAAAGCTACAGAAAGTTTCTCCTACAAGCACTCTTTCATCCTCCCCAGCTGGTCCTTTATATAGTTTCTTCTCTCCCACTCCATATTGGACATGTGAAATTCCTGACAATCTGAAGATTTTAAGCCAGGCAATAAAATAGAAGTATTCTCTCTGTTTTATTTAAGAGGATTTAATTCCCACTGAAGGTATTGGTTGCTGATACAGCTGAGAGATATGTCTAAGGGGAGAAAGAGTTAAGAGATTTTATCAAACATTTTTCACAGTGTGTGAACTGTCACCCTTCTCTGGTTCTAAACTTCAGACAAATGCTGAAGGAAGCTGTTGAGGCTCTTTGAAGATGTTTCCATTGGAGAGGAGCTGCTGCAGTGGCACCCCAAAGTGGCACTTCTGTGCACATATCAAGTTATAAATATGCAAATCAAATCACAGGGTGCTACTAGCCCAACCATTCACAGCACAGTGATTATCAGCTGACAGCTTTAAACTGGCACACCCCCTACGGTGATAGCTTCAGCAGGGATTTTATTAAAGTCTTGTCACCCATCCCTGAGGAAATGGGAAGGGAGCTCCCAGGATTCCTCCCAAAAATGTAGAGGGGGTATTTTGAAAAACTTCAGGGAGAAAAGGTGGGGACCATAGACAAACAGCTTTAAAAGAAGCTGCCAAGGATTTTACCAGGTTGCAGCAGCCCTACCAATAGTTGGCACGGCTGTGGGCATTTGAGATCATCTCCACCTATAGAAGCAGTGTAAGTATACTCTGATGCTTACATTAGGCTAGCTGCCTAAGAATTACTAGGAGCTTGGCAAAACCGGAGATTACCAAGCCTCCCCACTCACTAGAGATTTTGTCTCAAAATATTTGGAGCGGAGAACAGGACTTGATAGGTGTATCATGCTTCCCAATGAGGATGATCTACTTCCATGGTTGAAAGCCACAAAAAATAAACCAAAGCCAGGAGAAAAAGAGTTTTTCAAGAACCCACATTACATTCATAAGAAAGAGTTCTTCAAGAACCCACATAAAAACCTGAATTATAAAGGTTTTAAACATGTCTGAAAATTGATATTTTTCCCAAGAGAAATGGGATCTACAACTCCTCCCCCTGAAACTTACAGAACAATTGACCGACAAAGTACAGAGAAGGTGACCTTAAAAGATAATAGACCTTCTGCCTGATTTTCTTAAGACACTTGCCTTCAGAGCCTTGATCCACCAAGTGAAGTCTCAGGCTGCCATGTGTCTCACAAAGGCTTCACTGTAGGAAATTTGGCTTGTTGTCACAGCTGAGAAACCAGCCATGAAGGATGCAACAGAGGGCATCCATGCCTCTACATATGACAATCATTACTGTTGAGTTATGCCAAGCTACTGAGTCGTCCCAGTTTGGGGTCTTTCCAGTTGAAGTCCCAGATACTGTGAACCAGAAACAAGATGTTCTCACTAGGCCTGCCCAACTCCTGACCCACAGAGTTTTGAGCATAGTAACATGATTGTTTTACAGGGCCAATGTGTGGGGTAGAACATGCAGCACAGCCAGAAATAATGCAAGGCATTGTGGGTGATATAAGAATTACAGAAGTGGATAGTCCTGGCTTTGTCATTCAATTATTCTTGTCATTCAATTAAAATTTTGTGATTGCATAATTTACTCTTGCTCTCAGAAGATCAGATTTCTAATATGCAAAATGAGTTGAAAAGTATATATCAGAATTGTTGTAAAGATTAGAAGAGGGATATCTAGAAATGTGCCTGATGCAGTGCCTGTAATACAGTGAGAATGCAGTAATTGTTGCTATTACCTTTGTTATTGTTGTCACTGACATTGCTGTAACTAAATATTAAAGATCCACAGATATCTCGGTGGAGATCAAAAACATTACTCCTTATGATTGAGGGAAATCAATAGAATGCATCTGAGTCATGGCAAATAAATCTCATGGTAGGAAAGAGGATTATAGAATCTGTCCTTCCTAACAAACTCCTTATACAGATGACACACTATTCAAATATTTGTTCCAGATCAATGAACCCATCATTTTTAAAAGTGAGGACTTTTTCATGTATAAAACAACCACTGGACACTCATATGATAGTAGCATTCATGTTAGTAAAAACATTTTGTTGCAAAAATAGCCCGTATATACATATTAAAAATAGCAATGTATATCTGTCATGAAGCTGACAGATAATACTTTGTAAATATATATCCAAGGTCTATTAGAATAATGTCTTATTGCTCTGCAAATCTCAGAACCAAGGTACTGTCGTGACAAGTCGATATCCCTTTTCAATTCTCTAATGTCTAGACACTCTAAAAGTGATAGTACATATACACACCCAATAAGGAACATGCTTTGTAATTTTCTTTGGCCCTTTCAAAATAATAAAAAGGAAATATTTCGGATAAGCTCTATACATGCATTATCAGTAGTCCTATAGGAAGAGAAGCTGATGTGATTAGTCCTGTAACATATAGATGAAAAGAAAACCTAAATGATCCTTTTAGGGATCCAGATGGCCTTCAAGTAACTGAGATAATGACACTGAAACACTTACTACAATGATTTTTGTTGTAACAATTCCAAATCATATATAGGTAAAATGTAGTCTCCATAAAAATACATATTCTCAAAATCTCCATTTTTCTCAACTCACATAATTCAACATGGAAAAGAACAGAATGAATATTTTTGTTATGTATGAAAATAATGCTCAACAGTATTTTTCTGGTTTGGGTGGTCTTATCTCAGATCTTAATAAATCTTTTTAAAAGTGGCCTGGAGCCCTGGCTGGTATAGCTCAGTGGATTGAGCATGGGCTGCTAACCAAGGGGTTGCCAGTTCCATTCCCAGTCAGGGCACATGCCTGGGTTGCAGGCCAGGACCCCAGTATGGGGAGCATGAGAGGCAACCACACATTGATATTTCTCTCCTTGTCTTCCTCTCTCTCTAAAAATGAATGAATATAAAAAAATAAAAATTAAAAATTAAAATAAATAAAAGTGGCCTGGAAAAGCGGTCATTTTCATTGTGTTAACAATCCCCTGCATAAGGAATGAGTGGAAATAGATCATTAGTAGAACCTGTGGGTGATAAGATATATGGCAGATGCCATGGATGTTTTAAGATGATATATACATGAATCCACAGATGATAGTGATAGGAGTCAAAAATTACAAAATGAGATTCATCTTAGAAAAATGAAAACCAATACATCTTGAGCAAAATAACCCATGGACAGAAGAAACCCGGAGAGTAGTAACACTAAAGGAGATTTGAAGCTGATAATGGAGGACAAATTAGATATCAGTTTGCAATGTGATATGGCTGCCAAAGGGGCTAATGCTATTTTGAGCTCAGTGCAATGATCCATTATGTTAGGGCAGAGCAAAAATATAGAGAAATGACTCCCATCTTCCTTAACTCTGTTATGGCTAACCTATAGCGTCAGGCCTTTCGAAACTCAAAATATGTTGAGAAATTGGACTGAGCACAGAGGATAGCACTGGAATGATTAAAGAAAGGGAATGATGTATTTATGGGAAAAGATGAACGAAGCAAAATGTACATTGACTGGATAAGCAATGACAAACAGAGCTAGGGTAGCACTAAGCCAACATTTGGAAGGTCTAATTTTCCTCAGGGGAAAGGGATATATAAATGTGAAATAACAGCAACAATACGAAAACACCATGAAAAAATGTAGAAGAGGCGATGGCTTATCCTTAGTATACAGTTGGTAGTTAAGATCACTTCCTGACATCAGCTCTCCTCACAGTAGTCCTTTCCGTTGCAGTGATGTTGTTGGAGAACACTGGATTCTCCTTAATCTTGTGACAGAGAAATGTGACCAGTTGAGAGTTGTTAGTGGGAATAATTAAATTTTGTTAAGTTTTAGTGCCTTTCTTAACACTGGTCTCTATTACCCTGCTCTTTGATCAAAATTTAATCGACTCGCCCGTGTTTCCAGAATCCACATCAAATCGTGTTTTTGATTATCCATCTCTAGGAACTTTCTTCTTCTAAGTAAAACAATAGAGGAATCAATGGAGGATCTGAACCAATTTATACCAAGATGTGAGTCTGTGAAATAACAGTTTAATATATTTCTGACACATTAAAAGACAGTATCTTTTTCCCCACAATGAGGTCTCTCTCTGTCCAGTAGATGAGAAATACATTTTGATAGGCATCATCCCTGTGTCCTTCAAATCACATTCTTTGAGCTTCCAAGTGTCAAATGCTAATATTTGAAAATGCCCAATGTACCATTCCAAGCTGCTAAAATAGATGCAGCATAGTCTTAGAGATTGAATGGGCTCTATTTAACAGGTATTTGGGGTTTTATAGTAAACCCCTAGAGCATGAGCCAAGTCATGCTCTGTTGAAAGCATCAATGCAAAAGAAATATAGCTTAGCTCCCTACCAGTGCTAACATTCTAAGACTCTATAATTCAGTGACTGTAAGATCGTTTTCATAATTCAAGAGTCAACATTGATGGATTCTCTCCAAAATGAAAAGGTGAGAAAGTGAGAGATGAAAAGTTGTTCCATTATGCATTACGTATTTATAATATCAGGGAGATACAATTTGGGAACAAAGTAAATGATGAAGTATGTAAGGTTAGCAAATGAAAGGAGGAAATCTAAAACAAAATGAACAACAACAACAAAACAAGCCAAACTTCCACAACTATCCCATCACTGATCCCTGGAGTAGAGGGGAAGAAAATTCGAAATTCCTGCACCTACTTGTGATCCATTTGGAAAGACAGGATATTTTGCTCAGGGGAAACTTTAAAGAGTCAGACATCTGCTGCAGAGCAAACACAGTGAAACATGGGTCACTAAAGAGCCCCTAAGTTACAGAGAGAACCTATCTGTGACCCTGGATATAGGGAATGCAGGCAGAGTAAAAACCCAGCCTAGATCTGCCAGCAACTGGCCTGAATGAATTGATGGGAATGTGAAAGCAATATAATAATCACCAGGGTCCACTTGTTATTGATATTCTAATAGCAAAGAAAATAGGTCCTTAAGTTTCAGGTTATTTCCTAATACACATGCTCTAATGGAAACAAGAGAGTCACCAGAGGCAGCCAGTTTAACCAAACATGGTCAGTAAAATGCGTCATGTTGTGTATAAAATGGCCTGTACTCCTGTCCACAGGGCAGTCTTTATGATAGATCCAGGTCACTCAGGGCTGACTGATAGCACAACTCTCTGTGTTGATTATTAGTGGCCAAGCATAAGAACTGTTTTAGCCATGCCTCATAAATTTCTCCAGCTTTCAAGAGGCCCAGCCTGGGTCAACACCACAGAAACCGAATACAGACTGTGGGTCACTCTGAACTGCACAGACAGGCAGGATGAACCAGCTTGCAGAGTCTGTTTTGGTTTCATCCACATTCGGGTAGAGATTCTTCAGCCCCCTGGTTTCTTCAAATAAACCTGAGTAGTTTCGATTGTAGCATTACTGTATGGACACTCTGAGAGCGTACATTTATTATTTATGAGTAAGAGAGAAGCTACATAATGTGTGGAAATCTCCTTGCTGCAATTTTACGGTACAATTGTGCAAAAAGCAAGATTTAAAGATATATAAGACTTTGAATTACAGACTGATAAGCTCAGGTAGTTACCAAAAGCAAGCAAACGAAGATATTAGGCTCTTAGGATGCAATCTGAGTAGTGCTACCACCACACCTCACTCAATGCCAGGTAGTTTTGCCACATGGATTGGCTGCATGCATTAGATAATGGTGCATTGTATTTGTGCTTTTAGTCCAACTCAGCTGTGATTTCATAGATACAGACAACAGATACGCATAAAGATCTGAGTGAAAGAAAGACTGTAAAATATTAAAAGAAAAACCAAGTAACCCAGGGTTTTCCTAATCATTTATGGCTTGTGGGACAAGAAACCCAGAGACAAAGTAGAATAACTGATCAATAGCCAAAGTGGAGTGGGGGAACGGGGTGGACAGGACATTGCACTGCAACTCATTATAGATTTGCAAAGAAATTTGAGAAAATCTTCAAGAGAGAAGATTGCACTATGCTTATAAACCTACATTAACTACGCCATATTTACTAAAAAAATCTCTACGTCCAGCCTCTTCCATTCCACCTCCTATAACTGTCATCTCTGAAATGCACCTAAAGCCAACATATAGAAAAATCCACCCTAGGATAATCCAACTATAATTCTCGTGCCAGCTCCATAGCAACTGAATAATGACTATTTATCTTGACACGAAATGTGTCAGAGACCTCAGAAATACATGTAATCCATACAACAACTACAAAAGGTAAGTGCTATTATTCTGATGTTAAAGAAGAAGAAACTAGGAGGACACATACTTACATAGTTTGTTTAGCACTCTAGGTTCAAAGCCAGGCCTGGCTAATTCTCAAGTTTCTAGCAGAGAAACAATGAAAAAGAGATACATAGGTTTCCTTCAATTTATTTAGACGCCACTCCGATTTCTATATCATTCACTGCAAGCATTTCTTAAAAGTTGCTTTAATTTCCTTTAGGCTCTAAGAAAATAGGTTGCAATAACTGTGTACGTGTGCAGTGTATGCATGTACACATTTTCTTTGTTCAACAAATACCTATAGAACACACAGCTCTGTGCTCGGTCCCATCCTCAGTGCTATGATTTAAGTAACAGGTATGGTCTCTGCTCTCAAGAAGATTACCACCTATCTGCTTGTTCTGCTTAATGAGGTAAAGTTATTTAAAACTAAATAGAAGTGTATTAAATTATGGAGAAGCTTGATTCCACTGATTTATAAAGGGAAATACGTAGCTATGTAAGAGATCAACCATATATACAAGATCAACCTTCTCATACTGTTGTCATTGGCATCACGATTATAGTTATAAAATAATTCTATGATTGCAAAGTTGGAGAAATTAGAATTCTGCAAGGCTGTCAACACTCAGGTCCCCTGGAACAATGAGAGAAATGAGACACCTATCCCCAGGTTTGGAACTCCGGGTACATCGCTCCTCTCTTTTCTGTAAATGAACGAAGAAATGACTACCTTACTTGAAGGCGATCATTAAAATAAGATGCCTCCTGTGACTTCCGGGCGCAGGCAAACTGGGAAGAATACCTAGTTACATTCAGTACTAAAACTGTGCTCACAATATCATTAATTTCCGTTTTTCAATTTTTAGTATCAGATACTGTTACCTTTCAGAACTTCTGTTGTTTGTGTGTTTACTTTTGACTAATCTGAGGAAGAAAAAAATGCTTTGTTAATATCTAGATGCCTAGCCCAGGAAGACCTGAAGTTGTTACCTAAAATTCAGCAAGGTACTGTCAGCTGCTAGTCCAGCTATTAAGCCTAGAGCATAGAGCAGTTGGTATAACTGTGTGATTAAAAAAAAAAGAAAAAAGAAAACAAAACAGAGAAGCAGGAAACAGAATTGGGCAAAGTAATAACTATTGATTGTTTCCTACTGGATTATTCCTTTACTGTGGATGTCATACTTGGTGAATAAATAAATGTAGTATGCCACACACATAACCTAAAGGAAGGATGCATTTTGAAATGAGAAGAAAGAAACCAAAAATATTCTACAAATTTAAAAGTCTGAGTGTAAATTATTAGAAGTAATATACATCCTAAAAGCATTAGACTCTGGAACCTCAGTAAAAACCTATGTAAAAGAAAATTATCTTTTAATTCTATAAAACCACAGATAAGCATTTCATGAAGATGGGTGTTACTTTTCATTGTTAGATGTCCAATTAGTGAGATTTTTGAATTTATGTGCACATGTGTGTCCAAAGAGTTTTTCCCCTACAACCAAAACAGATGATTTATTTTCAAAGACTTAGTTGAATATTTTTACTTACTAGATTAAATTCTAATAATGGTCTACAGTTTGCCTCAGTACCTATGGGAATTTGTAGATAATTTACATTATTATTTTTATTAATTATCACTATGAACTGCAGAATTTTAGAGATGAAATGATCCACCCAGATCATTGTCTAACACCTTTGTTTGCAGAAGATACTGAGAACCAGAGAGGCTATAGGTGCTGCCACATGTGGCACAGGTATTTCAAGCAGCCTGGGAAATGTTTCATTCAACAAACATTCATTAAATACCTATTATGTGTTGGTTTGGGTTCCACAGTACCCTAGAATAGTAACTACCTGATATATTCTCAATTTTCTCTGTCTCTCTTTCTCACTACCTTGAAATCTGTACACTCATGTACTCACCAGAGTAAGGATAAATTATACAATGAATCCCTCTGTCCCTAAAAATCATTTCCTGGACTTGGTAAGTAAACTTAAAAAATGACTTATTTATATACAGTTTTAAAGACTGTACCAAGTAACGCTATTACTTATAATGAAACATTAATAGAAAATCAGCTTTCTACAAAGGCAAGAAAAATCCATTACTGCTGAAAGAATACAGGGCAAGTACACTTTCTAATTTTACTTACAGCTATGCATTGAGCACCAAAAAATGGATAATTTCATACTTACAAGAGAGAACACAGTCATAATAATAACAATCCTTCCTTTTATTCACTCTTCATGAAATGAGCTTCAATGATAAAGGTCAATCTTTCACTATTGTGTACAGAACTTATGGTATCTCTTCTTCCCTATCCTCACCCCCGGCTTAAAGAAGCATGTCTACAGTTGGTAGGTCAGTCATATAATTACTTCAAAACAAATATTGTCTCCCTTTAGACTTAGAGGCACATGAACATGGTCAGACAGTAACAATGTGTATACAGAAATGACCCTAACTGGGACTGAAGGCTTTGATCACTTATACCAGGACAGCCCTGACACCCTAGCTCAGTCTCTTTTCTCTCCGCCTCTCCCTCTCTCTCTCTCCCTCTGCCTTTAAAATATTTAGACTTATATTTATTCATGGATTGTAAGAGTTTCTATTTTAAAAAATAATCTACACAGTAATCTCTAAGAACAAAAATGGCAGGTAATAAGACAGTATTAAGAGGGTAAGTAAGGTCAAAACTGAGAGGACAGGACCATTGCAAATGGCCCATCTGCACTGGAGCCCAAGAAATTCACAAGGAACATCAGGTGATCTTTTCCTTCTATTTACAATTTAACAATTAGAAGTAGAAATATTATGTTTTAAGGATGGAGGAATATGGCAATGTGGGAAAATTAAAAATAAATACCCAGTGAAAGAAGGAGAAAGGAACAGAGAATGACAGATATAAAGAAGTAAATTAGATGGAAAATATTACTGTCCATCACATATTTAAGATTTTTTGCAAGTAGACCTGGAAGCATTTATGTGGGGGCATTTATGTAAAGTAAAAAAAAAAAAAAAAAAGAAAAGTCAAAGATATCTAAAGTGATCCTGTATCTCAGCTTGCTTAGAAAGGTCTGTGTTTTCTGATTATGTAAATATGTTTATACATTTGTATGAACACAAAGGAATGTATAAAAAAGAGAATAGTCCAAGGTATTAAATTTAATTACTTTAGGAAGGACAGAGATGAGGAGGGTACAAGGCTGGGGGAGGTCTTCTTTACACATTTTTATACATTTTATTAGTATTAATGTTACTTCTCTACATAAAAACAATTAAGGAAATCACAGAAAATAGGCAAAAAACTTAAGTGGGCAGATGTAAAGTAGCCCAAAATCAGATTAATCAATTTCCTTATAACAGTCCATAGTAGGTTGCACTGTTATGAGGAAATAAATTCCACTCAATAAATTCCAGTGGAACAAATATAAATGTCATATCACTCAAGAACTCTCCAAGATTTGGCAGATAAAGTAACTGAGGCCTATAGAGGTTAATAATGGTTAAGGACATACAAGATTTTATTGCTGACACTATGTACCCTAAATCAATTTATCTCTAAGGGATTTACCTATAGAACATCTTCGGTACCTTTTGTAAAGAGGTTTCCTGTTGTGGCCCTGAAGACTGCCTGAGAGTCTGTTGAACACATTTCCATAAAGGAAGGAGGGCTTTGGGAGCCTGGGTTTGGGGAAAGCAAATGTAGGAAAGGCCTTCATTGCTGCCAGGGAAGGCAGCACACCTGCTGTGTCCTACCCACCGTAGCACTGCTTTGATTGAATTCTGCTTCTGTGTCTTCCCTAGAACCTACCCTCTGGAGGAGGTGCTGTTAAACAGGAACATGATCAAAAGGTAAACATCTGAAAGAAGAGGAAACAGAATGACACCTTAGTAGCATCACTGAAAAATTGAAAAGTGGCTTCTGCACCTGACAGGGGAATGCTCAGAGGGCTGGCCTTGGCTACGTCAAGAAAGGATCCTGAATAATTTTCCTGAGTCAGCAGTATCTTCACGAATGTACCCCATCCATCCTTAGCTCTCACATTACATGTACTGATGTTTTTTTCTCAACTAACTAGAGTCAGAGCTCCTCAGCCTGGACTAACCAGACTCTTTCTAATGATAAAAATAGCATGCCACTGGAAACTACATGTGAATAAATGGCAGTGATGAACTAATTACATAAATAAAATCATAGCCCCAAAAGCTGTTATGTCTTTATTTGGATTTCTACTGAAATGTGGAAGATCTTATTGCTACCCAGTACCATATCCTCACAATTGGCTACTCTGGCTCACATGTGATGTGGGATTCTTGAAATTGTTCAAAGGTATTATTAACTAGAAGCCAAACAAAAGAATTGTCTCATGTTCTTCTCAGGGAAAAACATCATTCAGCTCCTTATTTAAATATAACAATATCAGCAACACTTGAATATCATCTTCTTTCAGGTTAAAAGAGTACAGCCCTGGCTGGTGTGGCTCAGTGGATTGAGCACTGGCCTGCAAACCAAAGGGTCACTGGTTCCATTCCCAGTCAGAGTCCATGCCTGGGTCATGGGCCAGATCCCCTGTAGGGGGTGGGTGAGAGGCAACCACACACGGGTGTTTCTTTCCCTCTCTTTCTCCCTCCCCTTTTCTCTCTCTAAAAATAAATAAATAAAATCCTTAAAAAAGTGTAAAAATATCAGTGACGATGTCAGAGGTCATTTTAGCTAAACCCTTCAGCCATTGTAACATTATCTTTCATCATCTCTATTAATTTGGTTAAAAGGTTTATCAGGCTTGGCTATATGTACAGATAGAGAAAGCAGACATATGCTCTAAAAATTGAAGCAGAGAATTCCACTTATATTAAAAATACTCTCTGAAATCTCTGAGATTTGCACAAGTAAGGTTAATTGTCAACAGACTGGATACTTTAGAAAATACATCACTCCATTAATGTCCACTTAACATCAATGTGAAGTTGGTTATCAAATCTAACAGAGGACATGACCCTGAGTGGTGTGGCTCATTTGGTTGGAACATCATCTTGCAAAGCAAAAGGTCACCAGTTCGATTCCTGGTCAGGTCACATGCCTGGGTTGCAGTTCAGTCTCTGGTTGGGGTGAGTACAAAAGGCAACTGACAGGTGTTTCTCTTTCACCCTTTCTTCCTTCCTTCCTTCCTTCCTTCCTTCCTTCCTTCCTTCCTTCCTTCCTTCCTTCCTCCCTTCCCCCTCTCTAAAATATAAATTTGTAAAATCTTTAAAAAAGAGAGAGAGAGAACAGGGTTCTGAGATGTATATGATGGCAGAGTTGGGATGGGAAAGAAGATAAGACAGATTAAGAGCATGGGACTTCCCAGTCAAAGCCAACTATCATGGGAGCATTTTAGTAGAAAACTAAGGCCACACACACATGGAGGGCAGGGCAAAGAGAAAGTGAGGAGCATCACCAACATGAGTACTGGTGGGGACAAGAGTAGGAAAAGGCCAACCAGCCTTGTTTACAGTATCAGCCAGAAACAGTTCTGAAAATAATGATAGCTCATTAAACTAGTTGACTTTGAAGTTTTGATCTGGGATATGAAGACTTCTGCTAGATAAAAGATGCAATAACAAGTCCTGTACCTCTCTCTGCAGAGAAGGTGTTATGCCTCAAAGTAAAACATTCAAATAACTTCAAGTTACCTCCTTAATCTCTAAAACATGCTTCCATTTTAATAATTTTTCTTATAACTAACTATAAAATATATCAATTACTTATTTTCTGTAATTCACACAGATTCTATTTCCAGCAAGCATCAGTTGTTTTACTACACTATATGATTCAGCAAAATGACTTTCTTGGGATCGCTTAGGGTAGCTACCTAAATTATTTACCCCAATGTGGAATGACTTAAATGCCACCCTAAGTTTATGGGCACTTAGTCTCATCCCTTTGTAATTAGTCGCCTCTACATAGAAAGACTTCTTTTTATAGAATTTGGAATTTCATACCCAACCTGGTTAAGATCAAAATATAGTTCACCTTCTAAAACTCATTCAGCTCAGCTCTGTACCTTCAGTCTTCTGGTATGAGTAGCTAGACCTTGACCTCTGGTTAATCTGGTTACTACGCTTAAGCAAAAACATAAGGATCATGAGCCAGAGATGTAGCTGCAGAAAAATCACAAGGAAATGAGGGTTAATAATGCCACATTCCTAGGAATGTTACTAAGTTATAAAAAACGGTTGGATGACCTAACTGAGGAAATTCAGACAAAGATAAATTATATTCCTCTATTCTTGCTGAATTATTCAAAATGATAAATTAACACTGGCTAGTTCTTCCCATAAGAGTTACAGTTTGAACTATATAATTATGGTACTTGATATTTAATTTAGCACTTTATTATAAACTTTCTTTGTATTGTTATTTAATTGCTTCATGCTCACAAATGTTAATTCCTTAACAGGATTATAGTCTTGTTGAAGGTAGGGATCAAGTCTTCCCCCCTAATTTGGGTTTCTCCATAGCTCCACAGATATTCTGATACATGTATAGAACATTCCATAATTCTACTGAATTGAATTGTTATATATCAATCTTTAAAATTAGACTGAAATTAGAATAGTATAAATCTCCTTCTGCTATTATCTAGCCCAGTGACAATACAAAAATGGGAGAAAAGTTGTATAAGTGTAGGTAGCAGGAAATTATGTAATAACAGTCATATACTTACTATTCCATGCCATATTTTAACATAATGGAATGCCTTAAGTATGTAAATTTCCCTGAAAGTTCACAGATATGAGTACATTCATACAAACATTGGATTACACATTATTAGAGCCACTTCAGGAAATAATCCAACAACTAAAAAATAAAAGCTCATTAAAATCATTGTAGAAGAGTTTCTAAGATACCTCAACTGCATATCCATTCAATAATGTATTTACTGAAGTTAACCGCTTCAGTATCACTCATAGAGTTTGGCTGAAAAGGCTTTGCTAGAATCATCCCACCATTTTTTTTTAACCTTTGAAGTTGGAGCCACTTACCACCAATATTTAAATTTAACCCTGATTAAGGTACATTTTAGGGCATCTAAACTAACAGAATAATCTCGTTCTTCCTTCATACCCAAATCCTAAATTTAAGTACCTATCCTATCTTTTCCACCCATAAATCCCTGATTCTTTCTAAAGCTATCCCTGGGTCAAAATCCAAAGGAGGCATTCCCAAGATCAGATACTTCCATGCAAACTGCAGGTCTTTGTGATGCTGATCCTGTTTATAGCCACCTTTAGAAACACCTTTATCACCAGGCTAAGTTGTTTCAGGCTCGACTGTTTCTACAACTACGTGAGTCATAGCTCTGCCAATTACCAAAGGTCTTGCTGTACATTAGTCTTTATTGAATTTGTAGAACCATAGCTCCAGTGGCCTTCCCTTGACAACGAGAAAGTTTAAATATTTCCCTGTACCTAGAATCACAGAATCATAAAACTTTTAGAGCTCAGAGGGACTGATGAGATCCTTCAAGTTTAAAGCTGATTTGGATGTTGCATGTAAATGCAGTATCTTATGGTAGGTTGCCTTAGAACCTGCACAAGGAAACAGCCATTATATGTTTAAAACCCATGCATTCTGAAAGGAAATAGGTCCAGGTAAACACCGAGGGCATCACCCATGCTTTTGTAATTCCATTAGGGAAAATGGATAAAGCCATCAGACTTCTAGGGCTGCAGAAAAAGTTTCCTGTGTATATATGTACGTGTATGTTTGTGGTATTTCCTTGAGGAAAAGAGGATTCAGAAGACTTAATGAATATTGCATACAAAACTTACATCTAAATAGCATGACTAATTCCCCAGCCTTCCCCTATAGATGTTGTTTGCTTCTTATATAATATACAATTGTTTTTTACATTTTATAATAAGTGCTGACTCTATTAGCTATTGCTTCTATAAAATGAAATCCACTATATAAGATAACTTGAGTTCAATGCATGTATTTGTTTCCCACGTTATATATACATGTATATTCTCAATTGTAAGATATGAGTAATATCTCCAATAATAAAGGGAAAACTTGCTAATTCATATAGTCTGGTTTGCATTTTAAGCTAACTCTTTTTTAATAAGCATTCCTGATGACAAGGAACTACTATATGAAAATATCTTCTTAAAAATTGTTTTCCTTAGGAAGTCAGTTTCTTATTATTATACTCTTTATCAAGAGTTAGGACTTTATTTGACCTTACAGCAAGATCATCAAATTGCCAAACAAGATCACTAGGTCTGACAACCCCAATATGAATTTTTAGAGTCAATGTTAAAAACTATAATTTTATAATAAAGCAAATTTCACTCATCTAATTTGTCTCTATATAATTAAGTGGAAAATTTGGTTATATTTTCTTAAAAAGTAATAATTTTCAACATTTTCCCTGAACAGTAAATTACCAGAATTTCTTTGAAAAAAAAAAAAACAATGAATTTTTTGGTGAAATCACTGGAGACTTTATGAAATCAAAATTTTTTCAAGTTCAAAAAGGATAATACGTATCCTGAGATTACCCCAAATACTGACAATGGGCGACAGCTATGGGTGTGAAGAGTAGTTAAAGCAGATAATCCGGTAACATGCACAGTAGTAATTAAATCCTTATAGGAGCCTGGGTCTAGGGGATTTGAAACCATAATTCACCCCGTACATTTCAAGATAACAAATATAAATGTTCTGATAGAGTGCACAATCCTCAAAGAGATGGCTGAGTATGCAAACTGAAAAGGTTTGTTTTAAAACAAATATTATATATATGCAACATGGATTTTAGGTGAGGTTTACAACCACTGGGCCCAATTATCTTGTTCCAAAGCTAATGTAAATAAATAATAAATAAACTCTGAAAACAGAGTCTAAAACAAATTTATATCAGTTCATGCTCTTCAGTGAAAGCAACAGAAAATTTCCACTGGAGCTAACATCAAAAAATTAAACTGACTGGTTTCATGAAATAAGACAAAGAACCAAAGAAAGAGTTCAGCAACCCAGGCCTTAAGAAAATAAAACACCTAGAAAGCTTTTGGGAGCTGGGAGGTAGGAATTCATGGACAGTCTCCTGAATTCCCATCCTCAGGATGCAGGAGTTCCAGTTACTTTCCATCTTCAGATGGCCATGCTTCATATTCAAATTGATGAGCAGAGCTGTTCAGTCTAGTCTCTATAATCAAAGTGAAGAAGGCTTCATGGTTGACAGCCCAAATAGTACCAGATGGTGCGTAGGAGTGGCAGTTTCCCAAAGGAAGAGCTGGTTGTTTTGTTTTTATAGGAATGAAGAAAAAAGCATTTGGGCAGGCCAAATCTCTTCATTCAATGTAGGCCTTCATTCAATAGAGGCATTTGCTGGACTTCAGTAGTGAGCTAATGTGTGAGGATATGTGAACATAGGACAGTTGTTGGATGACAATTTAGATGTCTTAGGAACAAGGTGCTAACCCAAACTGCAAAGGTACACAAGAGGAAATGGAACAGCAACCTAAACTACATCTGAGAGAATAAAAGAAAGTGGCCCTGGCTGGTGTAGCTCAGTGGATTGAGCGCGGGCCTGTGAGCCAAACGATCGCAGTTCGATTCCCAGTCAGGACACATGCCTGGGTTGCAGATCAGTTCCCAGCAGGGGACACATGAGAGGCAACCACACATTGATGTTTCTCTCCCTCTCTCCTTCCCTTCCCTCTAAAAATAAATAAATAAAAACTTTAAAGTAAAAAAGGAAGTGAAGCCCATTAGATATGCTCATTGCAATAATACAATAATAAATTCACCAGTTGGAATGCTTTTTAAAAAACTTTGATATGAGTGATGTACTACACGAAAGACATTCTGTCTTTATGTGCACCTATTTCTTTACAAAAATGTTTACTGAGTCAGTCTCTACTATGAAATAAAAATGTGAGATGGTCAAACATTTTACATTTAGTGATAGATGCTACTAGTTTTATCACATTTACAAAAACAGTAAGAGGTACAGATAAAAAGCTAAGAATAGTTAATATAACAAATGTGGATTTGCATAATGTATTTAGTAATTATTCTTATCCACCAAAGACCATTTTGAAGTTTATGTAGCATATAAATGAACAGTCCAGTTAAAATATTTGGACTGCATTTAAATGTCTTTACATGATATACATGATATCTTTACCATGTATAATATGTCTTTTAATATACTAAATTAAAGAAAGAAAACTCTAGCTTCCCTAAAAGAAATTTGGATTTATTTGAGCCTTTTCAATTGTGATTATTTTGAAACATTATATTTCAAATTATATTCTACACTTATTGAGAACAGGGACTATGGTGAATTACTTTTTAATTTAGCTCTCTTTTAAGCTAAGGCACAATACTAAGTATATAACATATTTTAATTAATTGATCCATCAATCAATATGTAAATATTATTTCTCCTTGAATCAGTAGGTGATTAAAGAATAGAATTTTTTGGTGTAATACAAGTAGTATTAAGATGCTAAAGCTTAATAAATAGCAAGAATTATAAAGGCACAGACTTGGCACCTCTTCAACACAGCACTGTGGAATCACTCTGTAGCAAATCAATCACATTACCTTGATAACAAAGAACAGATGTCAGAGGTCCAATGGGCTCCAAGTACCTGCATTGTATAAATGCTGCCCCTTAAGCAGCCTTTTTTTTGTGTGGAAATGTGAACAGTCAGGCCTTAGGAAAGTAAACACCAGAAAAGAGCTTGAAGGTAGGAATTCAAGAAGAGTCTCCTTAGGTTTAATCCTTAGGATGAAGTTTCAAGACAATATTCAGCACAATAAACTGCAGTTTACTTCAAGGAAACTTTTTCTTTTTGGCTTTCCAGTGAAGTGGGTCAGGAGAGACCAGATTTCCTGGAGGCCAATAGCTTACTTCAATCAACAACATCTCTTTCTAAGACTCATCAACTTTTTATGAAGGTGAAGACCAGGATTGACAGACAATGAGAAACTGTATTTTTCCACATATAGTATTGGTTTTGGCACTAACTTTCCACATATAGTATTGGTTTGGCACTAACTTCTTTGTCACTAACTATTTATCACTGTTTATGTCTTTAAGTAGTAGTTCATATTTGCCTACAGATATAACTGTCATTCAGAATCCTCCCCACACATATTTTTACAAAAGTGAATAAAAATTTTCAAGGAACATGGAAGAAAACTTCAAAGGATCAAAGAAGTCCAGGCATAGGGTCCCCAAGGAGGTATGGAGGAAATGCCTAAGAAGCAATGCATTTGTTCATTTATTTATTTAGAAAAATCATTTACTGAGTAGCTACTGGTATTAAGAGGTAGGAATTAAGAATGGTAAATCCATTCTGTGCTTTTATGGGTTATCCTCTCTGTTTTTCCTTAATAAGGATAGCTGGGAATAGAAAATGATTCTAAGTGCCAAACCAAAAAATGTATTTATTTTTCTATATCATAATCGTTTTGAATCTTCCTGATCAATTCCTCACACGCGCGCACACACATATCCACACCACTACCACCACTATCGCCTCGTATTCCTGAGCCACTTTTCAGCCATCAGTATTGCCCAGCCCTTTACAAAATAGAAAAGAAGAGGGAGAGGGGCAGATTGATTTGATTACCCAGATTTTAGAAATAAAGTTGATGGAATATCTTATACCTGAAATAATTACCCCTCTATGCCTTACCTAAATACTTCCAATTGGCACATTAGACATTAGCAACCTATTAAACAGCAATTGATTAGATTAATGTTAAAATAATTGAATTATTTCATTAGAAGAGAAAAAGTTATGGACACAGACCAGTAAGATCCTGTATTTCTTGAATACGTGTATCCTAGGCTTCAATTAGAGAAATCTCAACCGCTGGCATCTTCAAAATAGTGTCATGGATCAATCTGTTAAGCAGGGCTTGTAGTACACGTGTGCTAAATACTTGAAAAGATAAATCAGACAGCCACCCATTACAAAGGCATTAGAACTGGAATATATTGCATGTTTTTGTATCCCTTTTATTTCCTCATTTCCTATTAAATGTACTTCTTTCTGACCTAGTTTTTTTTTTTTTTTTTAATTTCTGAACAGGGTATTTCTTTCTCTTTTTCTACATTTATTCATTTTCTTCCTTTTCCTTTCATTTCCTTTGAAACCTACTGCTTACAAGCAAGAGTAATTATTCACTATTTCTCTTATCTTTGCTTCCCCACACATTCCTTCTAGGCCTAATGACTGTGACTGCATGCCATCCCAGAATATGCTGGACTGCAAGCACAAATGAAAATTCTCTTAACCTAAGGACATGAGTGGCAGGTGAGTGAGTGGGAGCAAAATTGCTCCTGGTAAATGCAGGTGGGCAGAAAATGTTAACTGCCTGATAGATTCTTTTAAATGCTGTAATAATATTTTTCATTTAATTAACAGTTAGAGAAGAGCAGTGGTAAAACTCAGAAGGATGCCCACAGTGTTCTTCTGCAATGGTGTACAGAGGAGATGGAGAATGTCCCCTGACAGGTTAAAACCATGCTAATACACAGTGAAATGGAACCAAAGGCAACTTTGCACTGACACTTCCAAAAGAGGTGATTGTCAAGAGTGGGACAGGAATCATGCTGACTCTTCTTAAGCCCTAGTAACACTTTAACACTTTTATTTATACCTATGTAGCCCACTTCTATCTCAGAAAAAATATTTTTTAAATACAGAAAAACATTGAGTGAGAAGTTATAATAAGTCTCCATAACTGACCGTGATTATCCAGATACTAAACAAAGAGATCAACTGAAGGAAAAATAATTTAGATTTGTTCAATAAAATATGCCCAAGTTACCTGAATAGATTTGGAGAAGGTTGGCTTTAAATCGACTTTTAAGTTTCCTCTAAAACATACCTAGTTTAAAGAAGCTGATTCTGGACAATTAGGCTTCTAAGCTCCCAAAGACAATGCTTGCAATTATGTTGGTTAGTTTTTGACGGAATATGAGTATGACATGATGAAGGGACAGTTAGTGACTGAATGCTTCACTAAGACAGCCTATATCAGAGGTCAGTACTTCTATTAATTAGGTGGTTATTTTTCAGAGAAGTAACAAATGCCTCCATCATCACAGAAAGAAGAAAGATGTTAAGAAATAAAACTAATTCATGGCCAAAAAATAAAAAAAATTGTCTCACCAGAAAAAATAATTCTTATTTTTTAAACCAATGAACAAACATTCTAGAACTAGTACAAAGTATCATATTTTGTGCTATTGGAAGTACATAGGTGGGTTTAAAAATAAATTCAATGACAAAGCTTAACTGGATGAAAGAAGGTGAAGGGATTAGCCAAAAATACATATGTAGTCCGTCCAGAAAAAATCCAGGCATTGTTAATGCAACGAGAATGGTTTGTGCAACATCAGTGTAACCTGGCAACTGAGGAGAGTGGACTGGAATTTGCATGTGTGAACAATGGCCACTTCACTGTACTAGTCAGTGGGGGTAGTAGGCACCATTGAGCTAGCATGTATACTGTGTGGCTGTTGCATTTAAAATGACTGAGCGAGTAGAGCAATGAATCTGCACCCAATTTTGTGTTAAGCTTGAACATTCCTCCATGGAAATTATTCAAATGATTCAGGAGACTGCAACTATGGGCAACTGACAGCTTCACTATGACAACACGCCTGCTCATGCATCATATCTCATGCAGTTTTTTTGTCAAAACATCAAATCTCCCAGGCGACTCAGCCCCCCTTCAGCCCAGATTTGGTGTCCTGTGACTTCTGGCTTTCCCCAAAACTAGAACCACCTTTGAAAGGGAAGAGATTTCAGACTGTCAATGAGATTCAGGAAAGTATGATGGGGCAACTGGGAGAACTGTGTGAAGTCCCAAGGTGCCTAGTTTGAAGGCAACTGAGGTATCATTATCCTATGTACAATGTTTCCTATATCTTGTATCTTCTTCAACAAATGTCTCTATTTTTCATAGTATATGTCTGGATACCTTCTGGACAGACCACATATATACATATCCCATAGACACAGACAACAGTGTGGTGAGAGACAGAGGGGAGGGAGGAATAGGCAAGCTTGGGTAGAGGTTAGCAAAGGAATGGAAAAGTGTGGTATACATAATAGTGTCGACGATAAAAATAAAGTTAAAAAAATAACAAAGCTTAAGACCTCATGTATAAAAGTTTAGCCTGAAGTTATAAAGAAAATATGTATATAAGTTGTATTAATAATGAAGGAAATTCACAGCTTTTCCACAAGCATAAGGAAGAAAAGGTTCTAGTTAAGAAATGGATCCTATGATGTGAAGACAAAATTTCAGATAGTGGCAGTGGGAAATACAACAATAAATAAGTGATAGCTTCTGCATACAAAGACCTCACATCCTACAGGTTGAGGCAGACAGATGCAGCCAAAAGTTTTAATAATAGGCTGAATGTGATGCACATAGAACAGTCAAAGGAAAAATGCCATTTACAACAGTGGCTGCAATTTGAGTCATGGTGATAGAAGCATTCTTTTCAAGGAGAGGATTGCTCTTACATTCTAGAAAACAACTTTCTGGAACTCTGAGGTTATTCCTTTTCCTCACCCTGGTAGGTCTAGCTGAGAGAAGGGAGACCAATGAGTAATTAAAATATAAGAACTTGGGCCCTGGCTGATGTGGTTCAGTGGATTGAGTGCCTGCCTGTGCACCAAAGGGTCACTGGTTCGATTCTCAGTCACATGTCTGGGTTGTAGGCCAGGTTCCCCAGCAGGGGGTGCATGAGAGGCAACACACACTGATGTTTCCCTCTCTCTCTTTCTTCTCCTCCCTCTAAAATATAAAATAAATAAATAAAATTAAAAAAAAAGAACTTGGGCTTACCTTCTAACAACTCTAGAGTAAAGGAGTGTTTTAGGAAGTGGCACAGGGAATTGGCAAAGAGGAGGAGAAAAGGGGCCAGATGAGAAGCTTAAAGGTATTCTGGGCCTTGGGGAAATAGATTGTTATGGGTTGAATTGTTTCCACCCCAAATCCATGGATTTAAATTCCAAACACCAGTACTCCAGAATATGATTATTTTGGCATAAGGTTTTAAAGAGGTGATTATATTCAGATAAAGCTGTTAGAGTGGGTCCCAGAATCAGTATGACTATGGTCCTTATACAAGAGAAGGAATAAACACCAGGGGCATGGAGCACACAGAGATACAGCAATGGGAGTGGGCAGCAAGAAGGCAGTCATGTGCATGCCAAGGAGAGAGGTCTCAGAAGAACCCAACCCTGCCAACAGCACCTTGTTCTTTCAGACTTCCAGCCTTCAGAGCTGTGAGAAAACAACTTTCAGTTTTTAGTCCACCTAGATACGGTATTTTGTTATGGTAGGTCTAGCAAACTAATGTATAGAACTAGTGAAGTCAAGATTTAAAAAGTACACTAATGTGGAAAAATATGTAATTTTAAATGTCCCTGCATTTTCATCAAACCTTTAACAAAACTATTTTCACATAATTTTGCAGCTGTGGTGTTTTGGGGAAGAGAAGAAAAGAGGCTTTTGAAGAAACACAACACGAAGGGAAGACATCAGAAGCAATGAGGGAGTCTATACTTACGCAATGAAGAATCCAATAAGAGCAGAAACTTATCGTAAAAGTTATCAGGACACCAGAAAATGCTGGGAAGATGATGGAGTAGGAAGCATCAGAAATTTGTCTTCCCCAAACTGGACTGGTACATGCAAAAAATAAAACTAGACCACCATCTTCAACCATTCACCAGAATAAACTAAAAATTGATAAAAGACTTGAATATAAGTTTTGATACCCTAAAAATCCTACAGGAAAACATAGGCATTAAAATTTCAGATATCCCACATAGCAATATTTTTATTGATACATCTCCTAGGACAAGGGAAATTAGGAAAAAATAAACAAATGGGACTACATAAAATTAAAAAGCTTCAGGACAGCTAAACAAAACATTGTCAAAATGAAAAGAGAACCCACTGTATGGGAGAATATATTTGCCAATGATACATCAGACAAGGGTTTACTCTCGAAAATATATGAAGAACATATGCAACTCAAAACCAGGAAGAAAAATAGCCCAATTAAAAAATGGGCAAAGGTCCTGAACAGATACTTCTCTAAGGAGGATGTATAGAGGGCCCACAGACATATGAAAAAATGCTCAACATCACTAGTCATCAGAGAGATGCAAATGAAAACCACAATGAGATATTACTTCACACCTGCCCACATGGCTATCTTTAATAAATCAACATAAAACAAGTTCTGGTGAAGATGTGGAAGAAAGGGAACCCTAGTGCACTGTTGGTGAGCATGCAGACTGGTACAGCCACTGTAGAAAACAGTACAGAACTTCTTCAAAAAATTAAAAATAGAACTGTCTTTTGACCCAGCTATTCCACTGCTGGGAATATACCCAAATAATCCTGAAGCATCAATTGAAAAGAATTTATGCACCCCCATGTTCAAGTAGTGCTATTTACAATAGCCAAGATTTGTAAACAGCCCGAGTTCCCATCAGTAGATGAGCAGATCAAAAAAACTATTGTACATTTACATAATGGAATACTACACAGCAGAAAGAGAGAAGGAATTCCTACATTTTGTGCCAGCATGGATAGAACTGGAGAGTATCATGCTAAGTGAAATAAGCCACTTGGTGAAAGACAGATACCATATGATCTCACTTCTAAGAGGAATCTAATGAACAAAATAAACTAATGAGTAAAAGAGGACCATAGGCATGGAATCATGGAACAGACTAACAGCTGAGAGGAAGACAGCTAAGAGAGGAAGTGGGAGGCAGGGACTGATTGAAAGAAGGTGAAGGGGTTAGTCAAAGCACATATATGAAGGACCCATGGACATAGACAATGGAGAGGGGATTGATTATGGAAGTGGGGAGTGGGGTGGGTGGACAGGGGCAAAGGGGAAGTGGAACAACTGTAATAGCATAAACAATAAAATATGAAAAAAGAAATTTATCTGCCTTCTCCAGCTTGATAAGTATTATTACAACATTAAATGCATTTTGCTAGAGATGAGTTGAGTTACAAAGAGGTTAAGTGTCTGAACCCATGTCACCAAACAAGTCAACTGTAATAACCAAACTTTGGTCATCCGCACCTTAGCTACTAGGTTTCTGGTTGTATTTCACTCTTACCCTGGAATGGTACAGAATTATAGAAAAAAAACAAAGAAATAAAGAACAGAGGATAATCAGAAAATCCTTGGCAATCACTTCAAAGCCAATATAACAATTAACACTACATTTACTGATGAGTTTTTGATGCCAATCAAATTACAGTTGGCATACTGATTTCTCTATAGGCTATGCATTGACTCAACTCCAGACCTGAAAGGTTGCAAGCTGAGTTCTTCTAGAACCCAGAATACGACATGCTACGGGTGGAGGTTCTGAGAATGAGGAAATGGTCATGAATATATTCCCTAGGTGAATAAATTACGGTTCAGCCAAGATGCAAGATGCCTCCCCTGTCAGCTGAAGATTTCCTTTAATCCCTCTGCCTTGGGTGAAGCTAATAAAAGGGATTGATTCCCTTTGGTAAATAAATAGCCTACTGCACAGATTGATACCATGAAAACAAATGTTATCTATGTGAAAATTGCTTTCAAATGTACGGTATGCTTTTTAAATACATGCTACTTTGTCTTCTTTGTCTGTCATCACTATTATGATTGTTATATTATTACTGAGTGAAGAAAGCAAGGCTATTTCAGTTATTCTTGGGAAAAAGGACTCTAGGCTACATTCTGTACTGAACAGTTTTGGGCTGCTATTTGCTGGTGAAACAGTATTTGAAAAAATTTAAAAAATAAAAAATAAATTTCATTATTAAAATAT